>CM068370.1:208858964-209043964 GCA_034769895.1 Magicicada septendecula | reverse complement strand
CCTCTTTCCCTTAACCGATCTTCACCAAAATCAACAGACCTTGAATACTTATTTATATTTAAAAGGAATAAATTCCTATTGTTTAGTACCAAGCCACGTGTTGTTCAATCAAATATATTGCAACTTACCGTCTGCGGCTTTTAGAAACAACGTCTTTACAAAGTTGACATGTTTCGGGACACTTGTCCCATCATCAGAACCTAAAACAATTAAAACAATCGCGTATCATTTAAAGTTGATACACTTGTCAATCAATTAAAACATTAAAATCCAATATGAACAAATAACTTAAAACAATATGATACTTAAATGTTTAAAGCGAGCGCGAAGGTTTACCGATGTACATCGTATGGAGACCGACCAATTCAGTAACGTATGCAAAAAATTATTTGATTCTCTTTGAATGTGAGGCAGGTATCATTCGTCATAAGAAAAATTACCCTTAAAACATAAAATGTTGCCGGTAAACTACCCCATTCTCTTAACCGATCTTCACCAAAATCGAAAGACCTTGATTTCTCTATAATGCAGGGAGGTATAAAAAAATTATTTGATTCTGTTTGAATTTACAGCAGTTATCGTTGGTCATAGAAAAAAATTACCCTTGTTAAAACATAAAATGTTACTGGTAAAATACCCTTTTCCCTTAACCGATCTTCAGCAAAAGCAATAGGTCTTGAGTACTCTACAATTCAGAGCTGTATGCAAAAAATTATTTAATTTTGTTTGAATTTGCGGCTCTTATCGTTTGCCAAAAAAAAATCTACACACAGACATACAACACACACACACACACACACACACACACACACTTTTCGAAAAATGACTTTTTTCATGTTTCGAGGTTAGTACAATCAGAATCTGCAATTCCTCGAACACGATTTTTTTCACCATGACCATACTTCCATTTCCTTATGGAACATGGAAGTAAAAATACACCAAACAAACCAAGACCTCTTATAAATGAATCTAAAGTTGGTTTTACAAGGAAGAAATTTTGTCTAGTGTTAGCGTTCAATGCAAAAATAACAAACTAAATCAGTTGCCAATCCAAACAATATTAGAGAAGAAAATTATAATAAAAAGACAAGTAAAGTTATAGGAGATATCAGTAAACTAACGAACAATATATATTCAACCATACTGAAGAAGGAAAGGCGAAAATAATATCCTAAAATGGAGTACTACATCTTTGAATTTGGTGAGACCGTTTTAATACTAAAGCCATCTTGACAACTATCAACGTTTTACACAACACTTCAATACAAACTAAAGAACGAACACATTTAGTGCGACTACATTCATAAACATAATATATGATATACAAAATGAGTGACACAAACTTATTTTGAACAAACGAAATTGTAGAAATCATATAAATTTTATTAAACATTCAGTAGTGTCTATACAACTCAAGGAACATGGCGTCCCTTGCTTTATTTAACTGTTACTAAAAGGGGACAACAGCGCGCCATGTTGAGATTTCATGAAATATGAGCTATATAAGAGAAAATTATTTTTTTATTTTTTTCTCTTGTCAATTGTATTACTAATGTCTAATTATTAATTATTTTAATTGTTTTATTAGTTTTATTTTGTAATGTTTATTATTAAGTTTGTAAAATTATCTGAATTTCTTTCTTTCTGTAAGTATAATCACAAGAACTCACATCAAAACAATCATACACAAACAACAATTAATTACTACACATTAACATTTTTTCTCTTCATGTGTGTTATTAACGTAAAACTTGTTGTATGAATTTATAATTTTACTGAAGATGATTGTTAATTTTGTTATAACCCTGAGATAAAAATTTTTTTCATGCATCCGAGAGCTAGATGGAGCAGGATGCAAAAATAACACACGTGTTATACCTTAAAAAAGGAAAATTTGTTATTAATTAATAGAAAAAAAGAAAATTATCATATATGCGCGCGCGCGCGCGCGTGCAAACGCAAACACGAGTACGTTCACACACACACACACACACACACACACACACAAACATGTGAACTGAGAACAATGTTTATTGATCAATTATGACTTATATGACATTAATCGACGATTATGCTGTATTGTACTGTTATTAAAAAAGCTGTTCGTATATTAAACATTTGTTAAAATGGACCTAACATGTTGCTCAGTTAAATGACTGTATGAAAGAGCTTGTAAAAAAATTGGAAGGAAAGAACTATTAAAGTATAATACATTCCGTTGACCAAATTCAAACTTTTTTATTTACTATCTCTAAGTGAATGCATTAACATTATTTGTAATGAAATCAAAAATGTGTGAATAAGAGACTTTCTGTATGCACTATGCGTCTGGCACAAAATATCGTAGCCAGTGAATACCAGCGGACGACGTTAGTTTCAGATACAACGTTAACTGAACAGCGTGGTGTGAGAGCTGTTGCGGTATGAATACCAACTTCCAGATTAACTTCAGAGTCTGTAAATCGTTTTTCGGCCGCAGTGTTTGCTCAACTATTCGATGTAACCACAAACAAACGCTATTCACATTACTGGTCGCATATGCTAATCAATAGTCTCTACGCATGTGTACCGTTTTAATGGATATTACAGTCATAATGGGTTCAATTCTAGTAGTTATAAACTGTCATCATTTGCTTTACGCAACACTGCTTATTCAACAAGACAAGGAAAAACAAATAATTTGATCATCTTAGTATACGTGATCAAATAATTACTTTAGTTTCAAATAATTTCGTCCTAGTATATCAGAGACTTCGTGCAAGTGACCAGTTTATTTTATTCGTTGATTAGTATTTCCTTTTAGGTGGCTAAATATTGTTCCGACGGTCTACTGATCGTCGTAAGGTACAGTGGAAAACAAAATACAAAACACCAATTAAGTCACTAATCACAAGCTTCAATTATGACAATTAAACAGTTTGTAATCAACTAGATAGACTCTTACAATAAATCAAATAAAAATTGTTCACACGCAATAATAATGTCAACTAATAGAGTCTTGCACAATTATAAAACACATAACACTTTGCCGCAATACTTCGAACCGAACTGGACTAAATCGCCACTTAAACTAAAACTAAGCGCCGCTTATATTTATACCCCGCTGAGGTTCCTGAATAATCCATACTACGCGTCAGCGCTATTAGAAAACACCAGAACGTAATTGACTGCGGCATTGAACACACTGCGCCGACCGTTATGGTCTGGAATAGCCTCGTTGATGGACGCGTGACAAGTGTCACGTAATTTTCCTTCATCTCAAAGTAGCAACAATATGTACTCACACACACATTACATCCGGACTCCGCTCAAATATCCGAGAAACACTTAAAATATTCTGTAATGGCGTAACATATTAAACAATTTAAAAGATGTTACGTACTCGTATTAGTTACAGTTATTAATTGGGACCTATAGTTGTCATTTCAAAATGTGTAATAAATTATATTCATTAAAAAAAGTGTTTGCAAAAACTTTATTTGTTGTGTTACTAAGAATTTATATATTTAATATCAAACAGTCTTTTTCATATGGAAAATTCTTATCGATGCGCACATACAAGACTGTGTTACAAAAATTAGTAGTTACAAAAACGTATAAATTTTTATTGTATACGTAATTTGATATTCACAATAAATGTTTACAATCCTGAGTGTGTGTGTGTGTGTGTATGTAATTACAATGTACATATTATATATAATGTAACTGAAATATATCATATATATTTTAATATATTCAATTTTACAAATATATTCAAATACATGTTTATGTTTCTAGGCCTATGAACAGTCAATAATTATATGTCAATCCATCCATCAACTTCCTATGTTTCGCAAGTTTGTAAACTCAAAATGATCGCTGTCCTTAAGCCGGTTTGGATCGTCATTGAAATCTTGGAAGTCTGCAATTAAGCTACAATATGTTTTAGTTGGTTTGTGAGTTTATTATAATGGAAAGAATCAGTATTTACCGTTTATTCAGGTTAGAGCGATTTGTAATGGCCAGTGCATGCGCTTCGTTCTAATCAGTCTCAGTCCGTGAAATCGCATACCGCGCGCAATACTGGGACGTTTCATCCACTTAAAACAATAACTAACCTTTGCCATCGTGCATAGAATTTATCTTCCAGCCTACACGTTTACCGTATCGCTGATTTCGCGCTGGCCAACAATGCACACTGAAACTGTAGGAAAGAGAAGATTTAACTTAAATATGTAAACACTACAAGCGACGAGTATAGTAGCAAAATATACGTTTCTTAATACATTTTTATGATCCCACCAGTCACTTGTATAAACAAATTGATAAATGTGTGGTTGTAGTAATACGATAGAAGAAGAAACATCGGATTTGCCTAACGTAAGGCTTGTTAGTGTTCAGAAATGTGTCGGGCCCAATTCAAGAGATTACAATTTTGTCGTAAACTTCCGACTTTTCTGCATTAGCCTTAATTTCGTACATTAAATAATTTAATCTATTCTATTGTCTTCCCATATTTTTTACAGAAAAGTTCATAATCGATTATAAACATTGAAAAGAAATAAAAGTTTCAGTCGTTGTTAAGTACAGCCTTAAATTTTCATTCCCTTAATCTAAACGGTCTTCTATCTTTGAGGTACAGAGCGATTAAAAACACCAAGTATAAAATAATTCATAACTCATACTAACATAAAATCTTAATACATCATTAGTCATAAATGCATATATTTAATAATATTATATCATAGTATCTCATATATTTCTGTACCAAAACATAGATTCTCTGCGTTAAAAAAGTATTCAAAATGTAAAAAAAAAGAGAACACATCATCATGTAATCCTATATCTTAGCAACACAAGACAACCTCAGAATAAATCCTTCTGCATTGTAAACCATACCTTAAAATTATATATATATATATATATATATATATATTACTATAATATTTATGACTAAATTTACCTCAAGATATATTTTTTTTCCTTTAGGAACATGTTTCGGGAGATCTTGTTCTCCCATCTTCAGCCTTCGCCATCTTGTTTCTGGTGAAGTATTTGTGTGTTGGCTTCTGGATGTTATTGAGGTAGTTTGTTGGTCTTTGGTCCTTTAAAGTTGCATTATTGTGTGTGGTTGTGGTATCTGTTTTTGTATTTTGTGTATTTTCGATGTTGAGTGCTTTGAATATTGTGTCATGTTTTGTATTGATTTGTATTTGTTCTGGTATTAATTTGTTTTGTGTTTTATGTTTGTAAATCTGTAAATTTTCCCAAATGTTCATTATGGTGCCTTTGTGTGGTATATGTTTTATTAGTGTTACATTGGTTATGTCTAGGAATTCATGTCCTTTGTTTATTGCATGTGTGGCTAAATTGGATTTATATATATTTGGTTTTTTGTATGCATTTAGGTGTTCAAAATAACGTTTTTTCAGCTGTTTTTTTGTTTGTCCTATATAACATTTATTGCAATCTTGGCATTCAATTTTGTATATACCGTTGGTTGTTGTATTATCTTTGTTGTGTGAGCTATTTAGATTTTGTAATTTATTTTTATTAGTTTTGTATGCTATTTTTATATCTGTGTTTTTAAATAGTTTTGTTAGTTTTGTCATTTTATTATTTATATATGTGAATGTGGCCCATTTTTTGTTGTTGTTATTATTTATGTGTTGTTCAGTTTGATTAATTCTTAATTGTTCAGTTTTTATTTTGTATTTGATTTTATTTTCTATTTTGATCATAGTATTTTTATTGTATCCATTTGCATAACCAATTTGGTATATTATGTTTCTTTCTTTGTCAGTTTCTTGTTTGTTTAGGGGTATTTTGTACATTCTGTTAAATAACGAATAAAATGCTGCCATTTTATGTTGTGGTGGGTGGTCAGAATGGTTAGGTATAATGATGTTAGTGGAAGTTGGTTTTCTATATATTGCATATTGTATGTATTTGTTGTATCTTGTGATGGTTATGTCTGAATAGTTGATTTTGTTATGTTTTTCTTTTTCTTCTGTGAATTGTATTTTGGGATGTATGTTATCGATTTGTTTCAGTATGTTCTCTGCATTTGTGTTTTTGTTATTTGATACATATAGTCCATCATCTACATATCTTATCCATATGCCATCTGGGTCATGTGTTTTTATGATATTTTGTATTTTGGTGTCTATGTGTTGTAGGAATATTTCTGCTATTATGCTTGATAATGGTGATCCCATTGCTAAACCTTCTTTCTGTTGATAAATTTTGCTATTAAATTCAAAGTAATTTTGTTTTAGTATTAGTTGGAGACTATTTTTTATTTCGGTTATATATTGTTTGTTTTCATTTTGTTCTATAAGTTTGTTTATTATTATGTCAATTGTTTCATCTACTGGGATATTAGTGTACATGTTTGTTAGAAACATGTACAAACACTAATATCCCAGTAGATGAAACAATTGACATAATAATAAACAAACTTATAGAACAAAATGAAAACAAACAATATATAACCGAAATAAAAAATAGTCTCCAACTAATACTAAAACAAAATTACTTTGAATTTAATAGCAAAATTTATCAACAGAAAGAAGGTTTAGCAATGGGATCACCATTATCAAGCATAATAGCAGAAATATTCCTACAACACATAGACACCAAAATACAAAATATCATAAAAACACATGACCCAGATGGCATATGGATAAGATATGTAGATGATGGACTATATGTATCAAATAACAAAAACACAAATGCAGAGAACATACTGAAACAAATCGATAACATACATCCCAAAATACAATTCACAGAAGAAAAAGAAAAACATAACAAAATCAACTATTCAGACATAACCATCACAAGATACAACAAATACATACAATATGCAATATATAGAAAACCAACTTCCACTAACATCATTATACCTAACCATTCTGACCACCCACCACAACATAAAATGGCAGCATTTTATTCGTTATTTAACAGAATGTACAAAATACCCCTAAACAAACAAGAAACTGACAAAGAAAGAAATATAATATACCAAATTGGTTATGCAAATGGATACAATAAAAATACTATGATCAAAATAGAAAATAAAATCAAATACAAAATAAAATCTGAACAATTAAGAATTAATCAAACTGAACAACACATAAATAATAACAACAACAAAAAATGGGCCACATTCACATATATAAATAATAAAATGACAAAACTAACAAAACTATTTAAAAACACAGATATAAAAATAGCATACAAAACTAATAAAAATAAATTACAAAATCTAAATAGCTCACACAACAAAGATAATACAACAACCAACGGTATATACAAAATTGAATGCCAAGATTGCAATAAATGTTATATAGGACAAACAAAAAAACAGCTGAAAAAACGTTATTTTGTACACCTAAATGCATACAAAAAACCAAATATATATAAATCCAATTTAGCCACACATGCAATAAACACAGGACATGAATTCCCAGACATAACCAATGTAACACTAATAAAACATATACCACACAAAGGCACCATAATGAACATTTGGGAAAATTTACAGATTTACAAACATAAAACACAAAACAAATTAATACCAGAACAAATACAAATCAATACAAAACATGACACAATATTCAAAGCACTCAACATCGAAAATACACAAAATACAAAAACAGATACCACAACCACACACAATAATGCAAATTTAAAGACCAAAGACCAACACACTACCTAAATAACATCCAGAAGCCAACACACAAATACTTCACCAGAAACAAGATGGCGAAGGCTGAAGATGGGAGAACAAGATCTCCCGAAACATGTTCCTAAAGGAAAAAAAATATACCTTGAGGTAAATTTAGTCATAAATATTATAGTATTATATACATCAAGAAACGGACTGTAGCAGATAGTGATTGAAATATATATATATATATATATATATATATATATATATATATATTGTAGCATGACAGATATTCCACCAATAATTAATTCATTTAAGATCATAAAAAATAATTAAATTACATATACTCAAAGAATATCAAATGAAATTCAATTAAACTTCAAAGGAAAACACCACAATAAAAGAAAAACCATAATTAAATAATAAAAAGTACAACCATAAAGGTCAAAGAAATAATTAAAGAAAACTCATATTAAAAAATCAGGAAATTACCCAGGAGATTAGGAGCAGGAGATAAACAAGACACCTCAAAATCAAGAAAAAAGAATAAGATTAGGAGTGGGTGATAAACAAAATACCCCAAACACAAGAAGAAAGAAGAGTAAGGTTTAATATCAGGTAATAAACAAAATACCCTGAAACCAAGAAAGAAGAGTAAAGTCAGTATCAGAAAATAAAGAAGATACTCCGAACCAACCATCAGACAAGATAACACTGAGTACCTTGGTTTACCCAAGAATGAACACAAGAAGGAAGGTGAGAAGAAAGCAAGAAATAGGGTGGAAGAACTATAATGAAACCTATTATTAACTACCATAAACCCCAAACCAATTGATACAATTAAAGAAAGTATAACATCCCAAAACCTTATGAAATTGTAATTATTTATAAACAAAAGTGTTGTGTAGTATGATAAGAAGTGCACCAACTAAAGTTATTATATGATGAAAAATAAACAAATCTTCACAGTCCATTATGACTAAAGGTCTGGTCTGAGAATAATAAAACTCCCATATAAGTCAGAACCAACAGTGAAAGTGTACTAGTGTAAGTGTTTTGAAATGTAATAAACTTCAAGTTGTAGTGTTACTATAACTTAAACTATATGCTATAAAACAACTTTTATATTTGATAATTAACAAATAATGAAATATTAAAATGGAAGGTATTTCCAATATTTCATTAAATAAGGTCACTTTGTTAGCTCAAGACATTTGTAGGAATGAAAATAACTAAAGTAGGGGTGGAAATGTTTACTGTATAAGGGGATGTTAAATAATAGTAGTACAATCAGAAAGGACTGGAAATAGTTTAAGTGTTAATAGAATTAAGACGTTTAAATGGCTAATATTGTTCAAAGCCATGAACTCCATATTTTTAAAAGAGTTTTTATACAATAAGGTTTATATGTTTAGAGTAAGTTATATTAGTTATATCACAGCATACATCCAAATTAAAATGTTTCATTATGGATGCTGTATTAATTTACAAAGGAGTTAAATGTATGTTCAAAACAGTTTCAGCAAACATGTCCAACTTTATAGAATGCTGATTAATGTTAATTATTATTTTTGTAACAGTAGCATGAATTAGATGCTACACATCTCAATAATTATGTAAACAATTTTATTTTATGTCATGTTAACTATTGAGAGTCAGAGGAGGAGTAGAATTAAATTTATTTGAAAAAACCATACATGTAAAATACTAAACTCTAGGCCAAATAATGAATACATAAAAATTAATATAAACCAGTTAATTCACCAATTAACCATGTAAACTGACAAGATTTAGGTAAGTTAGATCAATTAACAACTACTGTAAATGAACCTATGATTTAAAGGAGTAATATAGAAAAATACCTTAAATTAATGAAAATTTTTGAAATGTATAAAATAACTATTTTTAAAGAGGAATGTTAAATTCAGAAATTATCACTAAAAAACAGTTCAAATGTTAAATGTATAAATGATTAAGGAAAGAAAAGGATTTATGACCATTTGAAATTTATTATAATTATATTAATAACACTTAAAATGACAGTAAAAGTGTGGAAGGGCGGAAACAGAGTTTTGGGCCTAGATTTCCAAAAAGACAGAAATTTGGTAATTTTAACAAAAATCTCAACAAATATGGACTATGACATATCAAATTAAACAGAATGAAATAAATAAACCAATTATATGGTTAATAGTTCATGAAAGCGAACAATAAACTAAAATTATTCCATATATAATGTACTTTGTAATTATGTACATGGGAAGTGAGAATTATTTTAACAATACTTTTCCAATATTAACTTGGCAAGATTTTTACTAAAGTGGAGGAAGTTAGGTAGTTCTTTGTTAACGTTCAAACTGAACAGTCGATGCGGAATTGCGTTCTTTAAAACCGTATAATGAAGTGCTACGGTTAAAGCCGAAAATCTGTGAGAAACGAGAGTTACATAAATTAACACTGTTCAAGTCAAAACTTATGAAAAACTCAACGACAACAGTGAAAACGAACAATACACCACATGATACAAGTGTTTTAAAACATCAAAACTATATAATATTAATAATTCAATCTACCACAAATTAACAATTCTTCGTAACGAGCAGACATAAGTGAACACCTCTAATAGAAAATAATTAACACCAGTGGACACTGAACACTCATCCAGAATACCCCAAACAACATACTAGACAGTTTACACAATTTCGGAGATCTTTAAAACAATTATAAAGGTGATTTTATTGTGAGATTTTCTCGCGACGAATATTGCGAATAACCTCTTCAATTCAGCTAGCGGCCATGATGGAAACAAGATGCACTGCCACCAACGTTGACTGACTTCATAGCCTACAGCATTGGTCAGAAACTCAAATATATTAAACATTTTATATATTATTCACAATTGTTAGATATTAATTATTTAAGATTATTTCTTGTAAATGTTATACTTTCTCGTCCTGCCCTTCTCTGACTATATATAAGATAATCGCTGAAAGAACCTTCTTTTTTAATAATTATATAAAATTGTAACCTGTATTCACATATCGATTTACCCTGAGACGGAGTCGAACAATTGCTCTAAATCGATTTAATATCGATTATTGTTACTATTTGTCAATAAATCAATTCATTTCAACTGGGTGAATTATAAAATTATTTCACATTGTACTTTAAGGTTTTAATTAAGCACGAGACTTCCTGAAAGACGAAAAATATTAACGAAAGGTGAGAGACTGGAGCAGCACGGAAAGTCATTAATCGATTGCTGAAAGGAGATAATCTGATTAACTCCGGATTTTGTTAATCTCTACCAGAAGTGCTAATTAAACAAAAAATACCTTTCAGAATTTTACAAATTTACATAAAACATAAAACCAGGATTAATTCCAAATTATATACACAACAAACAAACATAAAATTTTTTTACAAAATTTTATTTTTTTTTAATAAACTTTTTTCTTTCTTTTATTTGTAACTACAGCGTACAGTCTTGTTACAAAATATATATATTAGTAGGCTTATATTCCACTTCTTTCCACTCTTCCATCATTTATGTTTTGTTAGCCTTATTTATATCACTCTAACCCATTTTATATTGCGCCACTGTGCCTCTTCCGTTTCGTTTGATATCCGAATTTACACCTCTCTTCTCCGCTTATTCCTTAACTCTTTATATCTAATTTCTCATTGGCCTTCTTATTTTGTTTACACATCTTTGTATTTCAACTTCATCGAATGTACTAGAACTAAAACATAAATATTTTTCCGCCGAAAACCATAGTGATGGCATTTTATTGCTGCTGGGGACGAAAATAGTGGTATTCGACTAATGTTTGGAGTAGTTATAGAAATTTTCCAGTATTTTGGATACAATACTTTGTTGGGTCTAGAAAGAAGTATGGAGTTGAGTAGGAAGAGATAAGTTGAGTAAATTCAGATCTACCTGTGTTACAGAAGATTAAAAAATAAAATTAGATCAGAAATCAAACTTAAATTTGATAAGTTTATGGAGATACTTATCCTGCTGTACGGCGCAGAATCATGGTCTTTAAAAAAAGGCAGATATAATTAAAATCAACGAAGCAGAAGTAAGATTTTTCTTATTTGTCAAAGGATGTTCACGCTTCTATAGGCTATGCTTTGTATGAGGTCATACAGAGGGAGATTAAAATGTCCCCATTCGTTAAAAAAGTGGTTGAATAACAGAAGAGATGGAAGGAACATGTTCTTCGCATGTACCCAAGCCCCGTTTTTTATCCTCCACAGGGTAGTTGTAATGTATGAAGACTCAATAAACCAAGGTTTTATTTTTAATTCAACTCATAATATTTGTAAACTCAATTTAAAATATTTGTAAATTTATAATTAAAATTCAGTGCATATAAGTTTTCTGAAACCGGGAACAGGTGTCTACACCTATTCTAGAATGGAAGAAGAAGGCATTTTAATATAACTTATACTTAAGCAATAAGTTGAGGTGATAGTTTTCGTTTAGCTTACACTAATGGTAAAGTCACGAAGAGATGTGCTATAAACTCGTTAACAAGGCACTAAGACACATCTCTAGATACAACATGTTTTCCTGAGAGGTACTAAACTATCATAATAAATCAACTATAAAGGTTTGGCTGTGGGATTGCACGTGACAACGGAGAATGCAGTAAGGTCTAAATTTCACTTGGAGATTAACTTTGGATTTTGTGAACTGCTTTTGCGCCCGCAACACTTGATCAACTAACGCCGACGTAACCAGAAACAAAATCGCAAATTAATGGTTTTGTGCACACATGAACGAACTCAATCTTATTTGGCTGTTAATGCACATTACCGCTCTAATGGATTTCATTCGCAGCATTTGGTTGTAATCCGTGATCTGCATGAGCCTTGGCTAATGGTTTTGCTTTCGTATCGCTCTCAAACAGACGCGCCTTGTTTGGAAATAATGTTATTTGCATACGTTTATTACCATTAGTCGACATCTTTCCTTGCTGCGTAATTTATTTATAAATGTGCGAGCGTATATGTAAAATTTAATTTGTGTATGTGTGTGAGTGTCTGCGCATGTGCGTCTGTTTAAAATTACTTTGTTAAGTGGAATGAAATGTAATCCTTACGTATGAGTACACGGCTTTATCGGGTAAATATTCAATTTATTTTGCATTTCCAGAGTAACTTTGGATTGCTTTTATATCACACTCTTACTTTTTCCTGACAAAGCGTGTACGATAATGTTTAGTTGCCGTGTCCGTGAGGACCGGTTCGCGAGATTAATTTTTGTAAAGCTATTGTCATTTTACGAATAGCGGCCACTTGTTTCTACAAGAAAGAAAATGCCATATTGTAAATTATAAAGTACGTTGTTGTACGTGTTTATAGTTACTTTATATAGGCCTATCTGATAAAAGCAATAAGAATGGCAGTGTTTGGGTATCTTATTGTGTATACGGGATTATGCAAATTCACCATTTCGGGTAGGTTAATCACGTTTCCTCTATACAACACACACACACACACACACACACACACACACACACACACACACACACACACACACACACACACAAACTGTCTAGCTAAGTGAGTATGTGTATTAAATATATACTTACAGAATAACCTTATGAGCAGTAAGATGAACTATCATAAATTAATACAGACTTTCATAAATTAATTTTCTTCACTCAAACCCAATTCTGGGTGTTACGGTATGTTATCTAATTCTTCTTTGACGATTGACTTATTTGAAAAAAGAAATATCCTGCCAAATTTTGTATGAACAGATACGTTCTTTATCGTGATTTATTCTGTGAATTTTACCATTGCTGACTCATCAAAAAATGTTGTGAGTCACGATTTTAGAAAACTTTTTCGTCTTATTTGAAACCGCCGTAGTGCTTATAATTGTTACGGCTCTTGCCGTCTAAGGATGTTGCAAAATTCATTGTTGCTTGTGTTTCCTGCACTCAACTGTACAGTTACATATAAATACCTTTTAATATTTCCATTGAAATGAGACCGTATTTTTCCACCTTTACTTTATAGGATGTAAAAGATCTGAATAATATTATTCCATGTATTGAAAATGAGTCTAATATTTACAAAATTAATAAACATTCCTACTGTTAAAAGAAAATAGTGATTTCATCGCATTACGTAATTTCAACAAAGTGTCTTCAACTGTAACTTTTAGAGGTTTCTTTAAATTGCATTGTACGTAAATTTAGAGACACAGAACAGTAACGACGTAACACCAATACCCTTCATTTGTCCAGTGATCTGTTATTTTGTAGTATTTAAATAATTTGTCTAGTATTTGCGAGACTCTTTAGGTCAGGTAATCTTAACAATATGTGGCATACGTAATGATTACAGAAAGCGATCTGATCCATTACACCTATCCCTGATTGAGAATTAATGATAATTAAATTTCAGGTATTCTTTGCTGCTTTCCAACACAACAAAGGTAAAATTAAGTAAAGCAAACTTATCAGGTAATATGATTAAATTGTTTTATGACCACTCACGTGTATGAATAAATTTTTGATACATAGTTTAGTTTTGTGAAGATACAACATGCAATACTGAGACTTTGTTCGGATTTTGTTGTTCGTTCATTTTTTAACGACAACGACACAAAGAAACGTCAAGTATTTCTTGTAATAGAAACGAAACTGTAAGTTTACCCGTTGTTAATATTACTTCCTAGTACAAATTTCAGTAGAATACAGCTGACATAGAATTGGCTAGATCATGGCAGAAATCTGCTGCCTCACACTGAAATGCAGATAAGATAAGCAGATTAAGAATTACCGCTGTTACCATGCGAGCGCTGGTAAAATAATAACTTAAACTGAAATATGGAATTTTATCTCGTTTAGAATATAGATTGCGTTTAATATTTAAAAATACTGATTTATGTTACATTCAGATAATATATTTAAGTTAAGAAAAATTGAGTAGTTGATTAATAACACAATTTAATAGGATAAACTAAATTAATATTATCTGAAAGGTAACAGACAGATTTCTGTATAATAATTAGAAACGTTAAAGTTTCCTTAATTATAATCTTTATTTTATATATTTTTAAACTGATCATTTAATTGTTATATGTATTGTGAAAACATGACTAATCTGCTAGAGGATTAGTTAAACAGTTTCATTAAATACACATGTAATCAGTGTATATCTTGAATGTTATCAAGTTTATATATCAGAAGGCCTAATTATTTGCAGTGTAAAACATACTCCTGCAGTAACATGCAAAGCTGAGTTCCAAAAATTATGTATAATACATAAGGCTTACACACATTCAGTAATTCAAATTAATGTCTTTAAGTAATATAATGACATGTGCGCTCATGGTTATGTTTAAGGTAAAACTACTGTTTTATGAAGAAACTTCAATATTAAATTAAAAATGTATAATAAATTTTAATTAAATTTTAAACTACTTGTTATTAATTGCACAAGAAATAATTTGTTCATAACTTTTAACTTATATAGAACTGCAGGGGGATACTTATGAGTTAGAATTTAGAGAACATAACAGATATGTATGCTGGGTATGTCACAATACTCAAATATTACTGTTTTTCATTTAAAGTTTATTTTCACCTGTTAAGTAAGAAAAAAAAACAAGTCCAATTACGTATGATAATGTACACATAAATGGTTGTTGGTGTGAAAGAATATACATTTGTATGTATTTACTATTGCGACAGTCTCCCTGATCGTCGTACGATTCAGTGGAAGACAAAATACAAGACACCAATGTTTTCACTAATAACCAGCTTTAATTATCACTCTTAATAATTCGTAATTAACTTGTACAATAATTCAAGTTAGATTTGTCTACACGCAATAATAATGTCAAATAATAAAGTTCCACACAATATATTACACAATACTTCCTCAAACACTCGATTCGCGCTAAGGAAAATCGCACACGTAACTGACTGTACTATGCCAGATGCTTTTGCTTTTATAGGTCGCACAGAGTCCAGTTTAGCTTTCCCTCCTTACTGCATGCGGTTTAATGCGTATCTCAAGTATTCTTGAACACACTAGAACCTACTTGTGGGCTGCCTTGGCTGAGGCAATACCTGCTACACTTGGCGGGGAGGGTGGAGAATGTTCTGGGCTGTTCTATAACTTGTGACAATTTAAAAGCAAATTTAAATAGCACAAAAAAATAAATAAATTTTGGTTTAAATACCGCGTGAGAAAATAATCCACCCTCCCCGCTGTACCTAAATACCTGTACCAACTTGTAAAAAGTCTAGTACGGACATGCAAATTATACAGTTATGAAGCGAATACAAATAATCATTATAATGTAATAAAAAGACGTGAGAATAATCAATAAAATACCTAAATAAATAAAGAAAGGTAGGATAATTAATAACAGTTAATTAGTGGAGAGATATTAATAATACAATTACGAACTACTTTTCTCTTGACTCGTGAAGTGCGCCCCCGTCCCTACACACGGCCGCTAAATCAACCTCAGTCGACTCAGAATATCCGACGAGTTAACAGCATCACAATGTGGCTGGAACGTGAACGTACATTTTATTTCAAACTATGTTACAGAAAGTTAGTGTTTTATGGTAAAATACTCGACATGTAGGTGAAACTAAGTGCAATGTAAATCTGATAATGTAACTTATATGTAGATAATGAATAAAAGGAAAATAATAGTCGACACATCTCTTTGTAAATCAAAGTTTAAATTTTAAGGTATATTTCATACCATGTAGGAAGATAACATTAGAGTACATTAAACTAAAATGTGAGAAGTGAAATCGCACGTCCACAAGAAGCAACGACGTCAACATCACGAGCACCAGGTAGCAGAAATGTAGCGTGATGACTGTGATCACCACTTAGAATCGACAATCTTAATGGAGAAACTCAACCTACTACGAAGATCATCCCGGAAAACCGACTGAAGAGGATCCGCAAGAGGACCAGCTGCAGATCAACATTATACCCAGGTGACACAGAAAAGAACTTCTGTGCTTATATTGTTTTCTAACAACCAAAGTAAAAAACAGTACAAATTTTGAAAAGACTCTGTCAAACCATGTAAATCTTAACATAGTAATTTTGTATTTAGTGTATATTAATCTAATCTATTAATCAAACTATTCCTCAAATAGTTTACATAATGTGGAAGTATTTTGAAATATTATGAAATTAGAACCCGGATCCGTGGTATTTAATGTAATCTAAAACAGTATAGCTTTGAACTCATCTGAGTAACACTTTAAAGAGTATAAGAGCTCTTGATGTAGAATCTATCAGAAAATTTAAAACATAAAAGAAAAAGGTGATACCCACTGAAGGTAGTATCAATCAACACATTATTTTGAAGTAAAAATAAAGAGATGTTTCTGCTAAAACCAAAAGAGAGTAAGTAGATTTGAGTAAACTTGCAGGAATTCCTGTTCTTTACAGTTTCCCAAACTGTTGGTAAATAACTAGTACTAACAACGGCAGCAAGTTTAATTGACAGAGGCCAGTTAAACGGGTTCCCTGTGTTATGATGTCTTAGCAGGAGGGACATTATAAACTTTCTCGTTACAATACATTTTTATGTGTTCGCGCGCGTACACAATAAAAGAGATACTGTTATTATTATTACAGAAGGAATACACTCAAAGTATTAATCAAAATTTAATATGTTTGCTCAGACAGCGATGTAGTGATAACAAGTTGGCGTAGATTTGTGTATTTTGAAAGACTGCTGCAGTAGGCCTATTATCTGCTTGACGATAAGGAAGATTTCCAGAAATCACGCTTTGTGTAAGACGGATCTGATTTATGAGCGTAGCTAATACGCTACAGAAATATTTTATCAGCACTTTTGAGAATCTAAACAACTGCCGCAGAACTTTTAATGTCTAGAAACATTTCAGAGTACCTTACAGGTCCTTGGAGGATTTTGCATATTATAACACTGAAATTAACAGAAATGCCAATTACAATAAATAATCAAATAATAGCATCAAAATTGCAGAAATTTCCAGTTGACTGACGTGATGGTCGACTGCGTCTGGAATAGTGGACAACAGGCCTATTATGAATAATGTGGCCCGGGCTGGCACAGTAGTTTCGTTTGCGACTCACAATCTCAACGGCTGTGGGATCGAGTCAAGGTCAGCACTTGGTCACCCTGTCCATTCCTATTGCTGGGGATAATAATACCCTACAACGGTTTTGTCTGACATGCTGAGTTACATTAGAAACAAAGGCGCACTTACAGTACACCCCCCCCCACACACACACGCACACACGCACTCACGCACGCAACTTCCTCTCCACCGTGCCGCTGGCCGCCGTATTGGTTACTAGATGGCTAATTTCTCTATGGAGGTAGTGGAACGATAGTTATGCCACGGCCAGGGGTTGAAACATCCTGCAGGCCTAATGCTTGAAGTGAGAAGATGATCATGAAGAGTATTAATCTGGTATTAGGTATGCAAAGGAAACATATAATTGGTGTGTGTGATTCGTCCAGTAACTTATTGGTCACAACTGTAGAAAATGAACATGACAATGTACATAAACTGCGGAGTTTCCAAAGAAGCATAAAAGACAACACTGGGGACAGCAAAGTCCGATAGAAAACAATGGAGTCGGTACGCAGGCAAATTAAAGTTGGTTACAAAATTTAGAGAAGTGAGAAAAAAAATGTAAATGGGCAGGACAGTATAGGTGAAAGGGTACAGGTGGTCACGATGGTAGGTAGGTTGGAGACCAAGAGACCATAAAATGAATACTACGACGGCGTTTTAGAAGATTGAGGGTGATCTTCTTACGTTTGGTTGTATAGTAATCTGAATAAGACTTAGTTCAGGGCAGGAAATTACTTCAGAGTGGGTATGGGATGCACTCTCTCAGAGAAAAGCATTATACATACTTGACTATGTGTCGATTATGATAATGATGATTACGATTAAATGATAAATTTACATGTATATTTTTAAAAATGTTATTGTGTTTTTGGTTGATCAATGAAGGAGCAAGGTTTTTATTATTTTTCTATAAATTATGACCATTACATTAAATTGTAAATACATTGCGAACAGAACACTCATTAACAATATCAATATGCCTAAGAACGAATAGGGCCTACCACAAAACACAGCAAATTTATTTCTTGTATTCATTTGATATACCCTACGTATACTGCACATATGTATAATGTATTCGCTGCAGAAAACTTGTAAGGCCAGTATATATATATATATATATATATATATATATATATATTACATTTAATATTTATACATAAATTTACCTCAAGATGTTATTTTTCTATTTGGAACATGTTTCGGGTACTATCTTGTACCCATCCTCAGCCTTCCGGTTTTTTTTTGTCTGGTGAAGTACATATGTTTTGTTGGTTGACTATTATTATTGTGGCTTCCTGTTGGCTTCTGGTATTTCAAGTTGGTTTTATTGTGTGTGATTGTGGTGTATGTGTTAGTTTATATATTATAAATATATATATAAATATATATATAAATATAATATATAAATATATATATATTATTATATAAATATAATATTAATCCCGAGCAAAACAAACAGCATGCATTATTTGTAACAAGTCCTCTTTATCCAGACAGAGGATGCAAATAAAACCGATTACATATTGTCAGTCGATTACCTTACGGTTGGGTGTTCGGAAAGCAACCCTGTGAGTTGAATCTTTTTCTCGTAATCCCAAAGGCTTAGTACGTAGTATAATTCTGGATTTTAATAACCTGCTAATACTTCTGCGATGTGTGTGTGTGTGTGTGTGTGTGTGTGTGTGTGTGTGTGTGTGTGTGTGTGTGTGTGTGTGTGTGTGTGTGTGTGTGTGTGTGTGTGTGTGTGTGTGTGTGTGTGTGTGTGTGTGTGTGTGTGTGTGTGTGTGTGTGTGTGTGTGTGTGTGTGTGTGTGTGTGTGTGTGTGTGTGTGTGTGTGTGTGTGTGTGTGTGTGTGTGTGTGTGTGTGTGTGTGTGTGTGTGTGTGTGTAAAATTATCAATTTAACTTTTATAGTCTGTGTCAAACACGTTGAAAGTATGGATCCGATTACGGGTATGGGGAGACAAATTGTGACCAAAAATTAAGCTATCCACTAAAAAGGTGTGGTTACGTTTAAAATTTTCAAAACATATTCTATTACAAATATAAACTTTATAGTTAAAATTATTTCTATTAACAAATTTTACGTTATTATCTGGATACATTACATAGCAACGCAGAGGAAATAAACAGTATCGCATCGCTGAGTGATCCTTGGCATTCCGTTGCGCGCGGAAGGGGCCCAGTTCAGTTTAAACCTGCCGATATTCAAGTGCGGATCGAAGTTATTGTGACGGTTTAGTGGGAAGTGATCATGCGTTAATTAGTGCGGAACTGTAATAAGTTGACATTTATTGTTATGTGTTGGACAAATTTAACTTGAATTTTGTGTAATAGTGCTATATTGATTTATAACTGCTGTGTGTGTCTAATTAAAGTTCATAATTATTGACCTCATTGGTGTCTGTTATTCTGTTCCTAATGAACAGCACGACGATTGGCGTAACCGTCGTAAAATATTTTTGTATGTAGCTTACGACACACAGAAATCTTCAGGCGCAACTCAATTGTGTGTGTGTGGGGGGGGGGGGTTATACCTCTTACCAACTGTGACACGAATTGTATTAATTTATTTTAATTTTTAATTACATGTAAGGACGTTCAAAGTTAGTAGGTGCAGAAATTGGTAACCGACCCAATATAGGTGATAAAACTATAGCGTGCGAACAGCATTGTTATCCGAAATCAGCTTCTAAAAACAAATAAGTCGTCATATCTACTCTAAACACTTTGTGCGGAACCTATAGTCGGCCGTAGAATAACAGCAGGCTTTACAAAATATCTGTGAAAGTGAAGAACTCAGGGACGTTTCTGTTTTGACAAGAATTCGCGTCGCTGTCGGCGGAGATCGGTCGCCCGTTTGACAAGAGAACATGTAAATAATAGCACGATCTCCAGCCGATCATACTTCCTATTCCTTCGGGAGTCTTCTTTTAAAGGCCACGTTTTTGTACAACTGTCGTTTAGGATTTAAGGGTAGGGTAGGAAAATAGGATGGATATTAATAACACAACTTTCGAGACCTCTACTGAAGCAATTCTGTGGCTCAGACACAGATAAAATTTCATTAAAAATGTTATTTAAAAATTAGTGTTTGGAAAGTCGGAATACGCTAGGCGCTAGATCCACTTGTCTACCATACAAGAAAAACAATGTTTATTCTTCATAAAATCCGAATAAGCTTAATTTTCCTATAAAATAAACTCTGGATTATTTTTCCAACTGCCATCATCTACTTTTACTATTTAGTTTTCAAAAAATGAACTAATTAAAGATTGTGCTATTTCGTGTAAACGTAATAATTTTAAATACTGTATAAAAGAACATATTTTGTATGTTTTGAATTATGTTCTGCTGTTCGCGTTCGCACATGTCGTTGAATGTATACGGTTGTTCTGAAGACAGTGAGATGAAGCTCCTAACATTTGTTTCATAATCTTCTAATCAATAAATTGAAAAGATTGAATAACTTTGAAGACACTGATTAGTCTAAACATGGTCACTTCAGAGGACTATTCAAACATATCCTTAACATGCCAGGGCCGTGTCCGTTCCAGTACCAGTGACATTAGTACCGTATCAGTGGTACCTGTACACACAAATTCGTACAGTGCGGCCAGTGATGTGCAAATAATATACTAAGCTTTTCAAAAGTACTTACCATTTGCTTTCATTTCGTCTTCTATCATTTCGAAATATCAAGTTTGAAAGAATAATTACCAACAAATTCAAATAAGGTTTCCGTTATTCATTTTCGTTTATAAACACTTAACGAATATCGATACTACAGCAACAATACGAGTCGGTGAAATGGGAAAATGTCGTTAGCTACGCTGTAATCCGTCGCGGTACGGACAAGGTGAATGAGAATATGGTACTGCGCCCGGCAGCCCAATCAATTTGAAACTGATACTGAAGAGATTTCATGGAACTGAACGAACACGGCGCTGACGCGTTACGGATATGTCTTCTAAATATGCAACACTCTTTTGCCAGTTGTCAGTGCAACACCTAACCAGAATGTCAAAATTAACACAAACTACTTATGTAGAAATTACTTTATTACTTAATTAATAGCACAGGATTAATATACTGTTTAAGACTGGTTTTTGTTTTTCATAATTTCCTGTTGTATTAATAGATTCATGACCATGTAATTACTCTTCTACAAACATGTGTTTAAACGTCAATCCTATTCCTGTAAAAAAGACAGTAGAAGATCTGTTTCTAAGCACTGTACTAGGAGGTAGGCCTATTCAGTTCTCTTCTATAACGTCTCTTGATTGACGTATTAATAATAATTATAATATCTCACACTAAAGAGGCCTGTTTATTACAGCTACCCTCAGGTGGTCAACGTCAGCTTCCATTTACTCTGCAGCCATGCAAGCACTAATAGGCATTAGGCCTACTGTATAAGCCGATTACATAGCGTCCATTTTAGTTTGGCTAATTGAGGAGGGTAAGAACATAAGTATACGAGCTGATAAGCTAGGTTAATTCAAGTATATAATTTGATTAACACAACCCTTTTGTACACAAGAATTGTGATTTAATGATTAGTAGTAACATAAACTAGAATATATTACTTCAATTACAGGATTTGTTAGTTATTAAAAGTGATGTAATAAATGTTTCGTTTGTAATAAGGAAAAAACATTCACTGTAAACAGATTTGAAACTTGAACAACAACATCAAATGTTTCCTAGGACTACACACTGTGAAAAATACCTTTAAATTCTCTGCATTAAAGGTAGCAAAACACGAAACACTTATGGCAAACGTTTACTAGAAAATGAACATAAATTTACTTGATAACTGAAAGTTGCATTATTTTTAATAAGAACGAGAACAAACATAATAATGTAAACACTTTCTTAGCTCGTTCATGATTCCTTGATGTTCAAAGTTGGAATTCACAGAACAACTTATTTTTTGTTAGGAAAGATTTTTAGGTTCATTTAAAATTAACTAAAGACGCCTCTATGTCGATTATTGATTGAACGTTCTCGTCTCGATATTCTGTACTTACTGGCAGATAAGGTGAGATTTACGGGCGAAGACTAACAGACTGATCGATAAGTCTTACTTAAGAAGCCGTTACAATACTGTATATCGATAGGTGACCTTTGAAAAATAATTATATTGTTACGACATCACAGAACAATCTACGTGTTTATCGAATGTTCCAGATGAATCCATTCTGACTGTGTCAGAATTCGCGCGGCCGCACGCACTGTGTCAAAACCGCAATTAATTACGTCGTAGTGTAGTAGAGATAACCCAGCTGTGGAATGTTCTGGTCTGTGAACGGGGTATAAATACTAGGCGGCAACGGCCTTAGTTTCAGTTATTATCAGGCGATATTACTCTGTGCGTTCAAGTGGTTATTAGTGAAGTGTTGTGTTTTATAATCGGTTTGTATAATTGTAATACAATTCTGTTTTATATTAGTTGACATTTTATTGCGTGTGAACAATTTTTATTTGATTTGTTGTAAGAAACTATGTTGTTCATTACGAACTGTTTAACTGTGAAAATTAAAGCTGGTGATTAGTGACTTAATTGGTGTCTGGTATTTTGTTTTCCACTGTATCAAACGACGATCAATAGACCGTCGTAACAGTATGAATATTCGATAACATGTATTGTATTTAAAGGAGAAAGAAAAAACATCAATTTTATTGATGATTCAAAGAATATTTGTAGAAATGAACCGAGAACAACAAAACTAGACAGAGTTTGTAATCAGCGTGTGCATTAATAATAGAATAAGTAATAGACTCCAACTAGTCTGGTAACAGTTATGGTCATAAGATGAGAGAAGAACATTCATTCTAAACGCTAATGAAGTGGATCCTTTCTGAAAACAGTAAATGAGGATGAACAACTATTAAACGAAGTTATGGAAACAGTGCGTTAACGTGCAGTAACGTACGTACTTCATGAAGATCATTGACGTTACAAACTCTCATGGAAACTGTTAAGTAGAAAACAAAATTTGTTTTTGCGGTTCTCGGTTGATATGTTTAGACGTAGTACGTTGTTCTACGTTGGTGACCCGCTTTATTTTCGGCTTCTTGGCATGAATCTGCCCTGAAGTTTTGCGATTGGGAAACAATTCCGGAGCGTTTCCACAATGGCGGCGTGAAGAAAGTGGGAAAGTAAGAAGCCAAAGTACTCCAGTCGAAAGATTCTTTTCGTGATTTTGAGATCGTTTTGATATTTAAACTGTTCTAGGTCCTTTTCTGATTAAGTGAAATAAATTAATTCAATTTTCTTCAATATAATTTTTATTGGCGTACAGGTTATGAATATGTAGACGATTATACATTGTCTAATGTATCCAACAAAGAACAAAACGTTATTTAATTTTATATATAAATAATTTAATGAAGTTTGATGTACGGGTATGCATCCTAACATAAGGTAATATGCAATTGCGTAGATAGCATAATATGCATTTGACGCCTTAATATGCAATGGCCATTTGAAAAGTTCGCGGAGCGACATCAGTAGCTTAGCGGTACAACTAATTTTTTCGTGTGCCTCAAGATTTGTATTTTATGTGAACTCCAGTTAATTTCCAAATCGACCTATCAGTTCATTCATTGTTTAGAGAAGCTGTTTAAAATTTACGTGACATGCGTGTTTTGAAAAACGGCCAAAATCGAACAGCATGGTGTGAATCTTTGTTAAAAATTGTTTAGCGCCATCGGGAATGCAGAATAAAACTGTAAATGTGTCAGAAGATGCTGCGATTTCAAAACAGTTTGTAAATAGATACTTGAGATTAAACGTGGTCGTACGAGCACTGAAGGTGATGATCCCCCCTGCACTGGACGCCAAAAAATGCAGCAACTCCAGATACGGCAGCCATCTTGCACAACTCTTTTTCATACCAAGTTCTTGAGTTAAAGTAAGATGCACACGCTAATATGAGATGTCTATGATTTTAGACATTTTTTTAATACCCAATGAAATTCTTTTAATAATGTCATTTTTTGTTGCACTTATTGGACGTCCACTGCAGGGATCTTCTTTAGTGCTTGTGCAGCCACGTATAAACTCGAGTGTTCCGCACTTACCATGTTTTCTGAAGGCATCTCCTAACACAATTAAAATTTCGTTTTGATTTTCCATTGGCGCTAAAAAGTTTTTCACAGAGAATTATCACAACACGATATTTGATTTTGTGCGTTATAAAAACACGCGCGACAGGAAAATTTTAAACAGCTGGTAAAAAGTAAATAAATTGAGTATATCTGAAAATTAACAGGTGTTCACGCGAAATATACATCAGCACACGATTTTAGTTCTACCACTGAGCTACAGACGTCGCTCCGCGAACTTTTTAACTGACCCTCGTGCAGTATCAATTCTGTAAAATTTAATTTTCCAACAGTGTTGCGCATATAAATAGGAAATTAAAGTTTTAAAATACAATGTTTTATACCGTTGCCTATTATACACGTAAACAGTCTATTGTTCAATTTAATTCATGGTAATAATTAATATGTTGTGTGCGATACCTGAAATAACAATAAATTCCCTATGTTAATCCTTCCTCCGATAACCAATATTCACATCAAACGTTAAACAATTAATGATATGTTTGCCGAATTTAAATTCAACTTGTATTTTTATAATAGTAGTAATAATAATAATAATATTAATAATTTGTTTAACGAGGGCAGGGGAAAAATTTGTTTTGCAAATGTCCGGAAGGCTCTACACTTTCCTCTTCTAGGAAACTAACCTGGAATTGTTTGACACACTACTTTGGACTAGGTCTAATATTCTTCAGCCCCTAGGGCTTACATATGACTTGTTAGCCTTCTACTTTCTAGTAGGCCTATCCAAATCTATTTTCTTCGCCCGAAGAATCCCTTCTGTGGAGCGTGCCACATAGTTCCAGCATGCGTGTCTTCCCCTTCAAGCATCGCTTCAACGATGTTATCCCGGGAGATCTGCTGCCTAATATCATCTGGGAACTATCTTCTATGGTGCTCCCATTTGTCACAGACAAAGAATGTATGGCTGCCATCGTCCGCAGCTCACGGCCAGCACAGGCACTCTGATGACTCGGCCTTTCCCACTTTCTTCAGATAAAACCAAAAATACCCGTGTGCAGTCTGAAACTGGTTGAAGCAATAGTAGTTCTCGCCAGCGACCTCGCTCTTCTTGCTTCCAAGCTCTCTGGCAACTCTTCAGCATCTGGTTTCAAGCCTCTCGGTGTTCAGCTTCACCACCTACCTCCTTCTTCTTTCAAAGGATGATCTTACGTTCCTTGCCAAGAAGGCCAATCGGCATCACTCCGGAAACGACCAAGGCTTGAAACCGTGCGGTATGCCGATGAAACTCGAAGAGCACTTCGCCTTTGGACCTGGGCTAGTTTCTTCCTGTAAATCTTACGTTTCAGGGAGTCTTTCACACTTCTGCTCAATACAGTAGGACTGACTGGACAGCTGCCATCTGAAGTCTTCTTCAAGCTGACTTCGGGACTCCGATGTTGGCCATGAGCCAGCTAAGCGCCATACCTCCCTTTGCTGCTTTGTCCAACGTACGCCTAAGCTGCTCAAACAAGCTCAGCTTGGAGTCACTCGTCATTCCAAGATAATTCACTGCTGGCTTTGACTCGACCACTTCGTCTCCGACTCTTACAGGGATTACAGTGGGAATCCTATTCTTAGTCAAGACCACGACTTCCGTCTTGCTGAGGGCAAACGTCAGTCCGGGCCATTCCATCCAATAATTGTTGACTAATCGCATCAGCCTGTTGAGCTTGATCTGGGCTTGGTCGATGGTACGAGTTGCAACAAGCGCCGCGATATTGTCGATGTACCCCACCAAACACGACTCGTCCGGTATCTCCATTCTAAGCAGGCTGTCTGCATACATTCTAGAGGTTCGGTCTAAGGACCGCCGCGGCCTATCTGCATTCCATAAAGCGAAGTTCTGTTCCTGATGTAAATGTCCAGCATCCGTAGCAGGTAGCTCGACACGTGAAACTCATGGTCCAACGCATCCAGCATGTCGCTCCACCTCACGGAGTTGAACGCATTTTCAACGTCCAGTGTCACCAGCAGCACTACCGTCCGCTTGTGTTAATAATAATAATAACTGATGATATGATGTCGATGATAACGACGTAGGTTGGGCGGTGACAAAGATGGTGCCACGTTCTGTGCAATAAGCAATCAAAATTTATAAATTTATCTGCACGTCTTTATAATCTTTTGGGCTGGCGTGAAACATAAGGCTCTTTAAAACTCCCAAATGATCGACACATGATTACGGCTTATGTAGGATTCTCTTCAACACACTTTAATTTGTTTACCATCCAACAAATCAATAATTTCTGTTACAAAATTATAAATTAAACTTTGACCGGAAGTATGTATATGCTTTTGTGGCCTTCGAGTTATAAACGTAACGATAAAACTTCTTTTTAAGGTGCATCTGAACAGTCTAGGAGTTGAGCAGAGTTAGGCTGCCTGATGTGAGCCCTTCGGTAGTGTAGTCAGCCTAGGATTCAGCCGCCCATTATCACCGCAGGACGGTATCCCAGTCATTCTACAGGGACATCCCAAACATCCCAGGATGTTTTCTACAGGCTGAGTTGATTAAATCCACCTTGACTTTATGGTGATCACAGGAATCGAATTCAGAAATTCTAAATTAGTAGCCAGATAGCATATCCAATGCTGCAGTAAGCCGCAGAAATAGAAAAATATATTTTCGACTTCTACAAGGCAGCAAAGTGACCAGGGTTTCAAGTGACGCCGGGAATCTGATTATGTCTGATTTTCTATTTTGATCATAGTATTTTAATTGTATCCATTTGCATAACCAATTTGGTATATTATATTTCTTTCTTTGTCAGTTTCTTGTTTGTTTAGGGGTATTTTGTACATTCTGTTAAATAACGAATAAAATGCTGCCATTTTATGTTGTGGTGGGTGGTCAGAATGGTTAGGTATAATGATGTTAGTGGAAGTTGGTTTTCTATATATTGCATATTGTATGTGTTTGTTGTATCTTGTGATGGTTATGTCTAAATAGTTGATTTTGTTATGTTTTTCTTTTTCTTCTGTGAATTGTATTTTGGGATGTATGTTATTGATTTGTTTCAATATGTTCTCTGCATTTGTGTTTTTGTTATTTGATACATATAGTCCATCATCTACATATCTTATCCATATGCCATCTGGGTCATGTGTTTTTATGATATTTTGTATTTTGGTGTCTATGTGTTGTAGGAATATTTCTGCTATTATGCTTGATAATGGTGATCCCATTGCTAAACCTTCTTTCTGTTGATAAATTTTGCTATTAAATTCAAAGTAATTTTGTTTTAGTATTAGTTGGAGACTATTTTTTATTTCGTTTATATATTGTTTGTTTTCATTTTGTTCTATAAGTTTGTTTATTATTATGTCAATTGTTTCATCTACTGGGATATTAGTGTTTGTACATGTTTCTAAAAGCTATACAAAATTTCTATAAAATTTCAATACCGAGAATAAAAATAGGAAGGAATTTGTCACCAGGGTTTCAAGTGACCAAAGGTTTACCCCGGGAATGTTGTCCATCACCCACGCTTTTCAATATTTATACGGAGAAAGCAATAGAGACTAGGAAAAATATGTGCAGTAACATGGGAATTTCATTTGATGGTGATACAGTTTATTCATTACAGTTTGCTGAAGACCAGTTACTTTTGGCTCAAGATTTTGAAGATATAGAATACATGACTAGAAAATTTATACAGGAATATCAAAAATGGGAACTAAAGATAAATATGAATAAAACAAAACACAAAGCAATAGGTGAACTTCATCAAGACTTGATATTAGAAGAAAACATGGAAAAGATTTCATATACACGGGAATACAAGTATTTAGGGGTGAAAATTACGGCCAGTGGGAAGCAAGACAAAGAAATACAATCCAGAATTTATTTAGGAATGATAGCTATATCTGCATTAAATGGAATCCCGTGGGATAAGCAACTTACAGCAGAAACTAAAACCAAAATATTTAAAACTATTGTTAGAAGCATCATGACTTTCGGCTCATAAGTTTGGACTACTAATAAACACACAAGAACAAAATTAATGACATCAGAGATGGACTTTTGAAGACGTTCGACAAGAGTATCCAGACGTGAGAAAATTGGAAATAAAGGCATTAAAGACAGAATGAACTTGACGAATTCACTTTTTGATTTTATTCAAACAAAAATTACAGTGGTATGGACACGCGAAAAGAATAGCACCGGAAAGATTGCCAAGAAGAGTTGTGGAATGGACGCCACCAGGAAGAAGGAAAAGAGGAAAACCACCTATCTCTGGATAGAAGAAATTCAGACTATATTAAGGGAACGAGAAATTGAAGAAGATGTTTGGATGGGGAAGCAGCAGTGGAAGATGATAATTCAATCACTTCTGTAATCATTGGTCCTGGAAAATGTGTAAACATTGTACAGCCGGAAGTAATTATATTATTTTTGACTTCAAAAGTGTGTGCGCGTTGTGCGGAAAATTTTAGTTTGTTTCTAAGCGGAAATATACTTTGCTACGTACCAGGATGATCGACAACGAACTTTTATGCACAAATTTGGCACGTATGGAGAAACAGTGATGTTTATGTTATGTGTCCTACGAATCTTCATGGGGAGTAGAGCTCCGCTACCGTGGCCCACATGATTTAACAGTTCTCAGACTAATTGAAATCAGTCTGTTTTTTAACCACATTCCATTTTTATTTCATTCCTATTTTAATTACTATTGTTGTCTTTATTATTCGCCCTGCAACAGGTCTCTGACGGCCACAGAGATCACATTTTCTACATAATGCACTTTCCAAGATCGGATACTAATAACACAATGTTTGAGGCTTCTGATGAACCGATTCTGTAGCTCAGACATAGATCAAATTTGATTAAATATTTTATTGAAAAATTAGTGTTTAGAAATAGAAAAGGTGCATTGCATTACGTAGTATTTATGTAATACACGTACACAACATTCACAATAAAGCCCATGAAGTCAACATATTGTGCATTCTAGGCTAAGACTGAGGAGTTCAGCATTTACACAAATATGTTGTTAAATGTGTGTGTGTGTGTTCGTGTGTTTACTAGATTCATTAGGTTAAAATTTGTTTTACAGATATGTTATTTCCATTCTAATTATTTATTCTCATAAAAAATAAAACATAAAATGTTGCAGGTAAACTAAACCTTTCCCTTAACCGATCTTCACCAACACCAACAGGTCTTGAGAACTCTACAATTCAAATTATCTTGTTGATTCGTCCTCTTCGTTCACTTTATAAAATATTATTATATATATAAACTTTCACATATGAACTTATTTTCTTTATCACTTCCCCATACGTTTCGAGGTGATGTGCCTCTTCCTCAGCGGGAGTAAATACTGAATGTCATTTTACAGAATAACGGTTATGGACAATAGGTGTGTGTGGTGGGGGTTGATGGTGGGAGGGAATTGGCGCTGAGGTTCAAATTGTGTGTATTGACAACATAGATCACAGTGTATGTGATCTATGTTGTCAATACACACAATTAGAACCTCAGCGCCAATTCCCTCCGACCATCAACCCCCACCACACACACCTATAGTCCATAACCGTCATAACCGTTATTCTGTAAAATGACATTCAGTATTTACTCCCACTGAGGAAGAGGCACATCACCTCGAAACGTAAGGGGAAGTGATAAAGAAAGTAAGTTCATATGTGAAAGTTTATATATATAATAATATCTACAATTCAGGGCTGTATGCAAAACATTATATGATTCTGTTTGAATTTGCGGCTGTTATCGTTTGCCATAGAAAAAAATTACCCTTGATAAAAAAAAGTTGCAGGTAAACTACCCATTTCCTTAACCGATCTTCACCAAACACAACAGGTCTTGAGTATTCTACAATTCAGGACTGTATGCAAAACATTATTTCATTCTGTTTGAATTTACGGCAGTTATCGTTCGTCATAGAAAAAATTGCCCTTGTTAAAACATAAAATGTTGCAGGTAAACTACCCCTTTCCCTTAACCGATCTTCAACAAAATCAACGGACCTTGAGTTCTGTATAATTCAAAAAGGTATGCAAAAAAGTAGTTGATTCTGTTTGAATTTACAGCAGTTATCGTTCGTCATAGAAAAAATTACCCTTGTTAAAACATAAAATGTTGCAGGTAAACTACCCATTTCCCTTAACCGATCTTCACAAAACCAACAGGTTTTGAGAACTCTACAATTCAGGGCTGTATCCAAAACATTATTTGATTCTGTTTGAATTTGCGGCTGTTATCGTTTGCCATAGAAAAAAATTACCCTTGATAAAAAAAAAAGTTGCAGGTAAACTACCCCTTTCCCTTAACCGATCTTCACAAAAAACAATAGGTCTTGCGCTCTCTACAAATTAGGGCTTTATGCAAAACATTATTTGATTCTCTTTGAATTTGCGGCTGTTATCGTTTGCCATAAAAAATACCCTTTTAAAACATAAAACGTTGGCGATAAACTACCCCTTTCCCGTAACCGATCTTCACAAAAAACAATAGGTTTTGAGAACTCTACAATTTAGGGCTGTATCCAAAACATTATTTGTTTCTGTTTGAATTTGCGGCTGTTATCGTTTGCCATATAAAAAAATTACCCTTGATAAAAAAAAAGTTCTCGGTAAACTACCCCTTTCCCTTAACCGATCTTCACAAAAAACAATAGGTCTTGCGTTCTCTACAAATTAGGGCTTTATGCAAATAATTATTTGATTCTGTTTGAATTTGCGGCTGTTATCGTTTGCCATAAAAAATACCATTTTAAAAAATAAAACGTTGCAGATAAACTACCCCTTTCCGTTAACCGATCTTCACAAAAAACAAAAGGTCTTGAGTTCTCTACAAATCAGGGCTGTATGCAAAACATTATTTGATTCTCTTTGAATTTTACGGCAGTTATCGTTCGTCATAAAAAAAATTGCCCTTGTTAAAACATAAAATGTTGCTGGTAAACTACCCCTTTCCCTTAACCGATATACAACAAAATCAACGGACCTTGAGATCTGTATAATTCAAAAAGATATGCAAAAAAGTAGTTGATTCTGTTTGAATTAACAGTAGTTATCGTTCGTCAAAAAAAAATTACCCTTGTTAAAACATAAAATGTTGCAGGTTGCAGCATACTATAATTTGGTCATGTAAACTAAATTCTCATAATAATGTAAATGTTGTTTTCAGAGCACATTAGTGAAACACGTGTGCAGTTTAACACTCCACGTTACGTCATGCCATTTTTCTGCTCATTTTCTACGTCACGTATATTATTTTCTACTAAATGTTTTTTCAGCTTGAGTCAGTTTCTTAGTCACAAATTTTTTTTTATAAGTTTAGAAATTTTTTGTGCCTGCTAATAGATTACTGAGCTTATTAACAAAACAAAAACTATTATTATATTTATATGTATAGTCATTCATAGATTTTAGCGGCCTTATATTTCGTAAGATTTCACACCGCATAGCATTATACCTCATAAAATATGTAGTCTTCATTTGAATAACTGCGTGTTGTGCTTCCTTCCCTTTGGTGCGCTTATTTTTAGGTTGATTTGACTCCCATCTCCCATCAAACACTACACTGGAATTTTTACAGGATAGGGATTGATATTTGCGATGTCATCACCATGTTGCCACTCGTAACCACGTGTTTCTGTTGAATGTTAAAAAGTTTCGTTACTGCGTTCACTCAAAACATACTTCGTGCAGACAAAACAAATCCAATACGCGCAGACTAAATATCTATACTTAAAAAAGAATATTTATCCAGTTGTAACTACAGATAATTTATAAACTAAAAATTGAAGTCTTACGAGAATAATAAACTAGAAATTAACTAACTTCAGTGTTTCTTTAATGACTTCAAATATTCAGTATCTATAATTTTTTTATTTAACAATAATGTGAAGTATCAACTTAATGTATAAATATCTGTAAATAAAATACAAATTAACAATAATAAAAAATATAATACAGCAAATTGAGAGTCAATGTTTTGTTTTTGTTTCTTTTATCACAAAACCGAAACTAAAAATAAAATTGTTATTTCCTGTTTGTAGTGTTTCGCCCGTGCCGTTAATGTAAAGGTGTTACACCATTTTTGTCGCTACCAGAGTCACTCGAGTCACTAGATTCTTTACCTAAATTTATTACTAGTTGTTCCACGGCGTCTTCTAATATTCCTTCGTTGCTCCATGCTTCGTCAATCACATTCTTTGCATTCATCACTGCTTTTCCCCAGTCGTCTGCAGTAACATTCGTAATGCCACTAACGTATCAATTTTTCTACTTCTATTCTTGTAAAAGTCTTATGATTTCTTGCTACATATCCCTTTACTTGTGCCAAATTAACACAATGGGGTTAAAATAACAGTGATACGGTGGTAATCGTGGTAATCTTACTACTTTATGGCCATGTTCTTCCGCTACTTTGACAATTACGTATTCTGGAAATCGGCGTTTACAACCTGACACCAGCTCCAACAGCTCTGCTTTTTTCATGTTCACAGTGATAGAAATGTTATGTTCATGAAGCCAGTGAATAATTTCTTCTTTACGTGTAGCCAATGTCGGCGCTTTGATCTTCTATAACCGAGTAATAAGAGGCGCTATCTATTACAACAGTCGACGGCACCGTGAGGTTTTTTAATAACAAGTCTGTGAACCACTTGGTAAAGTTTTAAGAGTTCATTTCCCCATAAGTCACTCGTTTTCATTGACTTAAAGGCATAAAAACAATTTTTATTGCAATTTATTATTGTAAATTTAAAACCGTTAAATTTCAATAACATCAAACAAAAGTAAACGCAATAGGCCTACTACTTAATATACAGCGCGCACGTGGTAAAGCATAAACAGCAGAAAAAGTACAAATTGACAACACTGTGCCGAATGGTTTCGACCAATCAGACCTCTTTAAACACCACCTCTCCACTCACTTGCAGACAAACGTCAATCCCTCTCCTGTAAAAATTTAACTTTAAAAAATATATCCGTCAAACCAACCGGATACAGTGATAATACTAAATATAATAAGAATAAGAGTTAGTAATATACACAAAGAGATGGATAAATGAAGCTGATTAGACAAGTCGAAACTGTATTAAATTTACATTCCAGAAATCAGTGGCACGTGAGTTCACACTAATCTAAAAGTTATATAAATAAATAGGCCTTCATTAGGTGTTATTACCCGTCAATTCTGAGATGTTATAATAATTATCAAATTTTTATTTTTAATTCTGAAACTAATTAGATTAATGTGCTTGACAAACGTTTCACAAGACGTTCTGCTACATCTTCAGGAGTCCTCCGAAGGTACGGTACCCATTTTTTAAAGCGTATACCCTTGTATATTTTTATCTGACATAGTAGGCCTACTACCGTAAGACCACTTCAGCGTGTCAGGAAAAGACAGGATGATCCCACTTGTCGGTCACTTGTGGTGGGGATAGAAACATCTATTTTCGGGACAGTCACGGACTTCGCTAACATGGCATTTGAAAATTTAGACATATACAAGTTGATACAAGATATTCAGTGGCATTAAAGTTGGATAAGGTAATAATTGTGCGTTCTGAGTTAGTTTCGTTTGCAGATCTAATTTCCATTTTTAAACAAATAAAGTCGACTTCAGTGATACGTGTACATGACCGTTAATGTCACCACTGCTTGATTCCGGTCTCGTTGAGCAGTTAAACAGACCTAGTTAATGAAAAGCAGTTTAAAATCAAACACATAAATGCAGAGATGAGATTCCGTTTGCAGCAGAACTTTCCGGCGCAAGGCGAGAAGCTCAACACAATTTACTCAACCGCCATGAGTTCCCCACTAGTCAATGGTATATCTCATATGCGTTAAATTTCGGTGGAGAGGTAATAAAGGAAATAACGTGTAAGTTTCATAATAAGGTGTATCCGTACAGATAAAGATAGGCTATAACACAGTCACTACGATTTTATGTCGATCAATTTAAATTATCATATTGCGAAAAACGTGATTAAACGGAAACGTGATATTATAAAACGTACGAGGTAAGAATAAATTATATTCAGTCAACATCTTTAGTGTTATTGTGTATGTAGACTGAAAATTATGGGAAGAATATTGTATATTGCTTTCAATTCAGAGGAAGTATTTATTTTATTTTTATTTTTGTTTTAATGATTACTACTTATTTAGAAAATAAAAGAATAATGTTAATCCTCACCACAGTACACGTGTGTTTGATTTTAGATAAATCCTTTAGGGATTAACTCCAAAGTCGATTATTACAGTCTGGCTAGTCTACAGCGGACGCAAGAGTAATATCTGATTAACAATAGTAATAACAACAGCAGCAACCACGACCTTCCTTTTTTATGTACAGATTACGCAAAGCATTAGAAGTTGTATTAGAAAAAATTACTGTAAGTAGACAGATGTAGAGTTCGAAAGAGGATTTTAATTTTTACAAATTTTTATTTTACGACACTATATAACTTATATATTCTAGAGTCGTGCAGAAGACGTCAAGCTTAAATTTGTTAACGGTATAGCTAGGCCAGGTAATATAATATTTATTTGTACATACTCTACAAAGAAGACAAGCAACAACTTTGTCTCCTTTACAACGGTTTTCTAACAAAATTTTGCTTTCCTGTTCGAGCACATATTGCAAGACAGTAGATCACAATCTTAATGATAAAGTATAAGTACAATCACAGTAAAAGTAACATTTGATGGTGAACAATTTTATTTTATTAAAAAATGTTGTACAATATACTGCGACAATACAAGCATAGGCTGTAATGCGCATATATAATATAAAATAAATATTTAGTTTAATTTTAATAATATATAATAGACGAGCAGGTGTGAAATTGGAAGCTGGCTTGCAAGCAGGAATCAACACGCAGGATCACGCGATTACCGCTGAATGCGTGTACACAAGTAAATACTGTAGTGTGTGCGCGCGAAGCCTGTTTGAGCCTGAAAGTTTGCAACCCCACCCCAAGTCATTGCTAAATTAAGAATATATTTAATATTAAGCAAACCATAAATGTTAGCGAGAAGGTGAAACTTCTAAAAATGTGTAAATATCAGACACAAGTGCAGTGCGAATTTTACGTAATTCGGACAATCGGTGCGAATTCTGTGCGATTTTTTAAGCATTATAATTACACTAGTGGTGCGAGCATCATGACAATTGCACATCACATAGATCATTAAATTAGACAATAGTTTATCGCAATGAAATCCGCGTTAAACAGTGCGATTTGCGAAAAAGTGTAAAAATGTGAAATAGGACGAGAGTGGGGACTATCACGCCATGGTTCAATTGTCGACAGGCTAATTCCTGAATAGACAGCTGCAGTTTTCTTGGTGAATATAAATACAAGCCCAGGAGAGCTAATCTCTCTCTTCTAACAGTCTTTATTCGTGGCGGAACGCTACGTCCGTCAGAGACACGAAATTTTAATTACTTTGGACAGAGTTAGACAATATGCCTAACACCATTAAGACTTTTTGTTAAGCATAACTTATAAAGCATTATGATAAATATTTCGATTTAAAATAGTAATGGAAAACAGTAATTAAAAATTACCATAACAAATAAATCGTCAGATGTCTACAAGTGATCTACATCTAAGAGCATTACTCCAGACCGAGGACGAAAGCACTATATGGTATAAATTCCAGACGTAAAGGACGAGTCATCGGACTTCCGAGAGAACCCGGAGAAGAGGAAAGGATCCAGGACTTCCGAGAGGACCAGGAGGAAGAGAAAAGTATCCAGGACTTCATGACTATGCAGGATTCACAACATCAAGGACTCAGGACCAGGAAAGGGTATGCTGAGGAACCACTACAATTAAGGTGAAAGAAAGCCATGTATTCTTCATAACAAAAGACTTAATCAAAGATTGATAAACATTGTCAAAAGAAAGACAATAATTTCAAAAATAAGTGTAATTTATAACTTATAAATATAAATGTCTTGTATAAAAAATTATAGCATAATTTTTGAATTAATAATTTATTGAAAATATTTAAATTTAAATTGTAGAGTAATTATGAAAGCATAATTTTTGAATTATTAATTTATTGAAAATATTTAAATTTAAATTGTAGAGTAATTATGAAAGCATAATTTTTGAATTGATAATTTATTGAAAATATTTTAATGTAGGCCTACAGTTGAAAGAATCAATTAGATTTGTTCATAGAATGAACAAATAGTTAACGTAGTTAAATATTTTTGTATTGAGAGCACACATTCAGACTGAGTAGTCCAGACAGTATAACATAATAAAGAAATTTTTTTTATTAAAATTAATAATATTATATCTATAATTTAAGCTTTATGTTGGTGGTGAGATTACAGCAAACAAACAAATTTTGAAACCATGTATAATGAATATCATATGACGAAGTAATCATTATTTGTATATTATTATTTCTTGATATGTTTGTTTAAATTAATAAATGGGAACATTTTGAATTTCCTAAAAAGGCTACCATTATTATAATTACACCTGAACCCCTAATTACACGTACACGTTGTTAGAAATGTTATTTACCGTTGTATAATTTATAATTTTGTCGCTCATGAGCGTGCGACCGACACACTAACATTTAATAACGTTGTATCGTTTTAATACGCATTATTGTCTTTAGGAAATAACTACACATGTATGGCCAGTAAGCGGTTGTTAAAGTAAAGGAAACTGTAGTTGTGGTGACGCGCCGTATGAGTAGGCACACGCTGTTGAATCAACTATTAAACACGGTATTCCAATAGGCCTATTTTGTCGCAAAAGGAGAATCTAAACCCATCGTTCCATCGTTGGGGTGGACCTAACCTTTGTCCCATCGTTATGACGTCGTGACCATGAAATTTTATTACAGAAATATTATTATGCAATTTCATAAAAGCTTTTCTTCTTATCAGGAGGCCTTAGATGGTGGGGATAAAAAGTAATACTACTTCTGAAGAAACTTAGCTTCTTAACGGAAATCAATCTGTTAAGACATTTCAACTCTTCACGCTATGATACACTGTACACTGGTACGCTGGTACATTACGCATTGTACACTTGTTTGCAAATAAACATAAACGGTCCAATTGGTATCATAGGTTTTCACAGCCGGCGTCAACTTTATTAACATTCGTCTGACCACTCTCAGGCAGTCGTCCATTACTGGCGTGTAAAACAGACGTTTCAGCCTCACCGTTAGAGGCAATCTTCAGTGTAAACTACTTGAGTAACTTGTACGTTATTCACCAGTCTTCCACAGTTCTATGGCAAAACATTGAATCTGTGGAAAACTGGAGAAGAACGTACAAGTTACTCAAGTCGTTTACCCCGAAGATGGCCTCAAACGGTGGGACTTCCACGTGTGTTTTATGTGGCAGTAGTGGACCACGGAGTAAAACCGGGAGAGTTGTCAATAATAACAACATAAACGCTCCCAATTTCTGTGTTGTAGTTTGTATTACTTTGTTGCTGCTAATTGTGTTTGTTTCAAATAGTTCTTAAAACGTAATAATTTCTTCAGTTGGCGATACAGACATCTCAAAATCTAATAAGTTCCCAGACGTCTCTCTAAGCCTACAGAGACGGGACAGACATTTGCCTCAAATCCAATAAATACAATATCCTGATTTATTTAACTGCATTTACTTAGATAATCATAACTGAATATATAATATGAGAATTCATTGTTCATTATTACTGATTTATGTTTTCGTTTTTAATATTTTAAATAATCACGCGTTTACGTAAAAATGTAAGTAAAGACGTATCTTGAACTGTTAAATAAATATTATTGTCCATTATTACTGATTTATGTTTTCGTTTATAATATTCTAAATAATTACGCGTTTACGTACTAATATGAGTAAAGACGTATCTTGAACTGTTAAATAAATATTATTGTCCATTATTACTGATTTTGTTTTTGTTTATAATATTCTAAATAATCACGCGTTTACGTACAAATGTGAGTACAGACGTATCTTGAACTGTTAAATAAATATTTTTATTTAATGATTATAACGGTTTTAACAAAACAGTTATTTGTGCATTTAAACTTAAATCAAATGTAATATAACACTGTATAGCACTATTTAATAAGTTACAATTTGTAATGTACTTCCACTGGAAATTAGTACCGTATGCGTACTCGTAACCCGCTTAACTGTGTGATTGTGTGTATTAGCGACGAAAGCTGTTGTTGTTCGACTGTAAACTCCAGTTTAACGAAGTTTACAAACTCAGACCGTAATGTTTGTTCAGTCACTCGATGTTGCCAGAAACAATCGCTCGCGACATTAATGGCTATGTCCACATATCAAGTAACTCGATCTTATTTGGTCAGTTGTGTACATTAGTGGAGGAATGTGTTTGATTCTCCAATTCATATAGTAAACCATGAACTCTATTCGCATTGAACTGGTGAAACAAATAGGCTTAGCATTACATGAAGGGTTTCATTACTATGCTCTAGAATTGTCCATTAGTATTCAGGAAACATTGCTTGGTCTACGAAATCCGCAGAGGAACAGTTAATAACCATATATTTTTCTCCCTCATTCTGAATTAGATTGGAAACATTTATCCATTAGCAGGAATAATTTTCAATATTCGAATATTTAAATATTCTGCGACACAATAAATTAAGAAATGTATATAGTACACTCACGATCACCTATGGAATGGTAATAGCTACATACGCATATGGTAACTGTTTTTAGCTACATACGCAATAATTCAGTTTATTAAATATAAGATGCAATTACATTACGACGGACTTTTTACGAGTTAGTGTAAACTTTAGAAATGGATGTTGACATTTCAAAAGAAGTGTTTACTACTAATATAATATTCCCAGTTAGGAAAATGTTATTTATCTTTGTTCTTCGGGTTCTGCTTTTTTTTTTAATTTTGTGAAATACTCACATAGGTCTGACACCTTCCACGTAGGTATATAATACATTGTTACTAGACAATTACGGAACGCTCTCGAACAGTCGAGAGTGTCGTACAAAACGTTTCTCGGCTAGCCGAACAGGTGCTTGTCTCTGTTAAGGGCGTGTACTCAAGTACCACTTCAGATTGTTCTAGTGCTTGCTAACTATCTAAATTATAGTTATGGAACATCGCCAAAAAAATGGAACATCTACAGGCTATATATAAGCAACTGCGGCCGCCTTAGTGAGTGAGTTACAGTGGGTGATTTCGGCAGTACGGGTCAAGTGGTTGTTACAGAAAGTGATTATTGTGTTATAGTTAGTGCCGAGCTCTTAGCAGTTGACATTATAATTAAGTTTTGACAAATTTAACTTGAATTATTGTATGAGAGTATCTTGTTGATTTCAAATTGTTATTTGTGATTAATTAAAGCTGCTAATTAGTGATTTATTTGGTGTCTGCATTTTGTTTCTACTGTACCATAGAACGGTCCGTAAGACAATCTACAAGATATAACAATATACAAGATGTATATTGTATAACAACGTATATTATATATGCGTATAACAACGCGACGTAAATAACATGCGTAGCCTACGTAACCTGGTCACATACTTGCTGAAACAGCCAGTACAGTAGACGCGATGTTTCTGAGAAGTTGAGCTGCCTAACGAGAGTACTGACACGGTCCATTCCTCAAATGCTCCCACAAATTTAGTCATTTTTGCAGCCTTCTGTAGATAAAAATCCGATTAACGACAATAACAAATTTAATTTTGTCTTACGTGTGTCGTTTTACAAAACTATTTGAACTTTGTTATGTCAGATGTAAAATGACTTTGTGTTTATAAATAAATTACCTGATATGGTTTTGCCTACTACATGATAATCGTAACTCTGCAGCCTCAAAAAATGACGTTGGGTGACAATGTGTAGGGTACATACACTACACGACATCTGACATCTGTTTGCATTAACAATCCATTTATAAATGAATCATACAATTAGTAAATAAAATTATAGTGCATTTTGATGTTCCAGTGTTATTGAAGTTACTTGGTCTTTCTGTAATCAATCATTTAGTCAGTGAACTGACCTTTACATTTCTTGTAAACGTATAGAGTTGTTTTGATCTGCTGTAATTGAAAAACATCAATGACGAGTGAAAGTGTTCTTTTTTAAGAGAATAATTTATACATTCACAGAATAGGGACCAACGTTCTGATAATAAGTGACTTATTGCAAACTGTAAAAGACAACTTATTATCATTTACCCCATTTTATTAAAATTTTTTACATGGTTTGTCGTTGTAATTTTGCAGTTAAGATGTTCCAAATAGTTAGGTCACATAATTTCAAGTTATTGCGTGTAACTTTTACAAAACACATAATTTTACATAGAGCTATCGTTTCGTAAAAAGAATTTTTGTTCCTGAATACACCTAAAACATAAAGGATAACCTATATTTTTCTTAATAACACATAATGACGTTTGACAATAACCTGCAGTGGACACACGTAATCATTTATAACATATACGCGAAGAACGCGTTACTTGTCCTCTACCGACTACTGGTGAAATATTTTACTGTTACGACATAACCATAGTCGTAGAATATACTAAACAAATAAGTATTTTTATACCTCAATAACTTACACATTCATGTTAGCTGTGAGGATATTGATTCAAAATAAATCTTTTGCTAAAGTAGCATTTTAAACTCACAAGGCGAATGACGGCAATTACAAATTTCTCTCTAATCCTGTAAAGTACTACGTAATCCCAAACTAAATATCACTATTGCATTAACGACTCGGAACACTAGGTTTTTATAAGTAAAAGCATAAAGTATTTACCTTACAGCCTTAACCGGTTTTCTCCTTTAAAAGGCTTCTTCAGAGCCTCTGAACCGGTTAACCGCTAACAGGTTAAGGCTGTAAGGTAAAACTTTATGCTTTTACTTATAAAAAACCTAGTGTTCCGAGTCGTTAATGCAATAGTGATATTTAGTTAAGTAACAGACCCGTCATGGACAACGAAATCCAAGTAATCGCAAACTTTAAATTACGTTTAACATTCTTCTGAAGGAGCTATGGAATACAATTCTCTAAGTGCAATGCAGTTTTTCTAATTTTGTTTTATTCAGCCGCTTAAAAGTAACAAATAATCAATTAATTTGTTTGTATTCTCTACTTTTAAGAATTAGGGTTACATCCCTTGTACAAAGTATAATTTCGAGTGGCCACCTTTTCCTCAGACGACCATTATTTCTCTTCTTCCTTTTAGCCTGTAGCCTAATGGCGCTACTGGAAGTCAATACTAAGGCGGTCTTTTAAGATTATATTACCTTTTTCTACGAAAGACTTGTATCTAAAGAAACTGAAGAATCTCATGTCTGATGATTGTATAACACATGTATCTTCTTTAATGTTAACTTGATTTTTTGCATACCTCGATGATGTGTATTGGTTCTAGAGTTTGGGGTCCCTTACGTTGATGATACATTTTATAACACAAAAAGAATAATTAGGTCTATTTATTTCTTGATAATCATTTCCTTTAAAAATATGTTTCATTCAAACAATACGTGACCATAAAACGATAAATAATTTTTGTTCACGAAATGTTAATATTTTAATATCTTTTACAGTACGGTAAATATAAGTACATTATTATATTACAAACAAAACTTACTCTCTTAAATTGATAAGACAAAAATAGTCTGTTTCAAATGTACAATAAAATAAACAGAACGGGAAGGAGAGAAATTGTCTTTGAGATCCTTTGAAAGCACAGCGGGAAATTGAAGTCAAAGCTCGTAAGTTAAATCCGGTGAACTTTTGTTACCAGAAAACAGTTCTTTATTGTTTTGTATTCATTTCCTTGTATCCACTAATTTGATGTATACGTTTTTGAGTGTAAGCATACATTTTTGAGTCTGCGTGCGCGCACAAAATTCGTAAAAGCACGTGTGTGTGTGGACACATTGTTAGTTGTTGAGGCATTTTTACTTGCGTCCTACCTTTGCTTGGATTGTTTAAGGTGTAGGCTATTGTTTTGCTGACATTATGTTACCATTAAATTTGATATGTTGGGCCCAACGTTCAGCTCCGTTGCAAATTAGTAAACAATTAATAAATTACAGATATTTAACAAATTTTACAGTTTTGACTGCGATTGTCCATCCGTTATTTAGACATATTTAAAATAGGTTTTAGTAGAAATATTTTTTTAAAATTTAGATATTTAAATAATATTACCCACTTCATTTTACTACCTTACATGGTTTGCACTTCAATGAAATACATAATTTCTGTAACTGAATATGAGTTTTTGTGAGTTGTTTTAAAATCAAGGCAGTCGGATGTAGATTCTAGTTAACCTTTGATACAACACGGCCATTAATCCTGGTTAATGTATTATGTTAAAGTACTATCTGTAAACGAAATGAGACTTTTTCCGCTGCTAGCGATGTTGTATTATAACTAGTAGTTAGCTATTAGCTAGACGACGTTTACTAATAGGCCTAATAGCCCATACCTACGTCATTTGAGTATTGTTACAAGTCTTCATGTTAGTGACACTTGAGAAAGGGGGAGAGACAGACAGAAACAGACAGTGAGAGGGCATTCATGATTCACTTCTACCCAGGCTATCCAGACCGTGCTTATTTGGGGTAATGTAATCTTGTCTACATAATTGTCTGCAATCAGCTGTCTAGCTAATTCTGAAATATGAATGGTAATTTTTTTCAGTGTAAAGTTTCGTTCCCTAATTCTGTGAACCAACAAGCCCACAATTGGTTACTTGAATACCTAAAAAACCTGACTTACCTATCAGTTTTAGTAATTTATATTTACCGTTCCACTAATGTTCTGGTTTTACTTTTCATAATATGGAATGGAATATAACTTTTATCAATCAAAATTCACCTCTAAACAGTATTTTGTACATGACAGCAACAAAACACAGTATAAAACTTTCCCTCTTTACGCGTATTTCTTTGTTGCCTTACATAAAATAAAATTAAACTTCGTGGTTACCGCTACAAAGAATATAAAATACACACCAAGTAGACTCAAAAGATGTGGATAAAAATAATCTAATTTAAGGCTACAATGAAATAAACAGGAGCAGGGGAGGCAGAGGATGTGTGTGTCTGCCTTTGAAATTCTTCCACGTAGAAAGCAGAGCAGGAAATTGAACGCTAAAGCAGAAGCATGCTCCAGGCTTTACTGCGAAAGCGCCTTTACATCTGTGTACCACCAGTGTGTCTGCAATGCTTTATACATAAATTGTTCTCCTGAGTAATGTTACACGTGAGTACGCGTGCGTGTTTCTGTTTCATAAACACTAAATTTTGCATAAACGCAAATTGATTTGAGACATTTTCACGTTATATACTTCAAGGTGCATGAAGTAAAACACAAATATGATCGGTAAGAAATGAGGGCGGCGGAGAGAAGAAGGCTTTCTCGCTGTCCAGGTCTTGACAAAAAGATTTTTAAGTAGTTTTACATATAACATAATCAAAAAACGCCGTATAAATGAATAAAAAACTATATTTTAAAGTAAACAAATTTCTTTTGATGGAACAAATTTTAAATGAAAATATTTTCTTTTTGTTACATTTGTACTTTCCACAAAATAGCTTTCCTCATCCAGTCCCTGGAGATGTTGGTTGAAGTAGTTTTTCCAAGCAGGCTTAAATATTTTCACAGTGCCATTGCGAAACACGGAGATATCACACGTACGTATGCCTAATGTGCCTGTAGGTTACGAAGCATCAGAATGAATGGCGTGTATCAATCCCAATGAACCTGAGAGAGTTTATCATCCCAACACGTATTTCGGTTAGTGCCAGAGAACCCAATATCTCAAATAAGTCATAATCAATGTAATTCGTTAAACGTACTGCCGTTTGTTAATGTAATTCGTTAATCTTATTCCGTACTATCTTATTTGAAAAATTTTTTTTTTCACTTTAACATTCTGAGATCAGCTTAACGGCTTATATAAATAAAGAAAAAAATTATAAATTTTTATTGTAACATTCAATAGCTTATTGATTAGCTTTAATAGAACTGATCATTATTCTGTTTTATTGTTTTTCTTATACAGACGTTTACACATAAAAACTGCTTCTAATTTGGAAATACGAAAGCCAAACTTAATAATTTCTAAATCCGCAGATTTGTGTTTTAAACTGTGCTACAAAATCCCTTCAACATCGTCCATACGGTAAATGACTAACTGCTATTTAAGAAAAAAGCGCGTTGAAGCCTGCAGACAGATACGAGTAATGTCTGATTAATGGACATCGCTACAGGAGGAAATGTCTTCTTAAATTAATTGGAATAGCATATATAAATGATTGTGTAATAATTATAAACGTTTGATTATGTACAAGTTAATGTATAATTTTAAAACTAAAGACGTAAGACAATTTTACATAAGTTCAGAATACTGTTAAAGTTCGTCGAAAATACAGAATATGTAGTGAATTCATCCTATAAAGGACCTCGATAATTCTAAGCCACTGAGCTGTGTCATTGCAACCGCTGTGAACAGTGGTGTGGCCTGAATATGAACTCAAGGTTGACTCCGGCCTGTGTAAATCGCTTCCGTCTGCAATGTTTATCCAACTACTCGACGATATCGGAAACAACACCTGCCACACTAATGGTTATGTAAACAAATCTCAGAGCACGTTAGTGACTAGAATGGACCCGTTGTCAGTGGGAAGTTACGAATTGTTAGTACAGTTGCCACTATTGAGGATAATGGACAATGTTTTGAAATCAACCCCTGGTAGACAGTGTTAACCCTGGTCTGCATTTTTAACTCGTTATTTTTTAATTTATTATTTTCTTCGCCTTCTTAGGAGTTTACATTTTTCACGACTCGCAGTCGATTTAATCTCAACTGAATTAAAAGGTTGAAAGGTTAATTAAACTTACGTTGTTTCAAAAATTCAATATTTTACCAATTTCTGAACATTGTAACGTCACAGAACGTTCCATAAAAGGAAATCATTTATATAGTAAGTTAGCATAAGAGGAAAGTGAGGTGAACAGTATCGAACCCAAGTAGTCCCAAAAAATTGTGTAATTTTGTATAATAATTATTTCTATCAACTTGAAAAAACGACCAAACTATGACTAAGACAAAACCCCATATATATTATTAAAGTGAATAAGAGTGAAAAAACCATAAGACACTATAAGAGAGAGAAATAATGTCAGAATCAACCAAAATGAAGTCAATAATTATTAAGTTTTATAACTATGAATAGAGTATTAAAAACTATTTTTTGTGAATAAATGGACATGATCCATTATTATATTATGTGATGTAAATAAAATAAATGTATTAAATGACTTAAATACATTATTAGAAAGAATCTAAGTTAAAATAAAAATTGTATATTTGCAATGACAAAAAATATTAATGTGTTGGATTTGAGACCATACACCAAGATTTCATGAAAAAATTAATTATTATCAGATTTAAATAAACACTATATGTAATTGTCAAGCAGACAATAGTGAACAATTTATCTTAAATAAAGGAAGCTGTCAAATGAATAAAAAGCAGTCAAAATAGCCAAAAACAGTGTTAACTAAAAACATGTAATAGGCATCTAATATTGTATAATTTATGAATTTAATGTTGCCAAAATGCAACCAAACTGTATTAGAAAGCTGTAATATGATATAAAGCAACTATACTAATATACCTGACCAACTTTAACATTGTAATAGTCAAGTTAGCAAAATATTTACTTATACCATGTATGGCTGGAACCAATCATCCAGTACGAAAATAATCATATCTGGCTAAATACTTACATAATACTAACAAAAATAAGATAGAAATGTACAATACATCAGTATACCTTAATAAGAAACAAACTCAGTTGAAAGTAAAGTCAATTCTAAAAGAATTTAACTAATTAGAGTGAGATTTGTCACGCCATAAAAAAGGACATCTCAAGACAAATCAATGATGCTATGTCATCTTGTGATAAATATAATATATGTACAGAGTAACCAGGTATCACAAAAGATAGACAAAATAATAAACTCTGTGTGTACAGTAGTGAAATAATACATATATTAAAGAAAAAGACTAATCATTGTATTAGAAAACTGACAAGAATCTAGGCCATGAGCAGAGGCCATATAAAATTGTATTTATTTGTGTTTTATCTATGTTAAAATTTGTTTATTTTGTTGTAGGAAAGTAGTAGTATTAGATGTTCAGCTTGTGGAAGGAACTTAGTAACTCCACAACAATTTTTTTTATAAAAAATGAGTTTTTAATGACAACAACTCAAGCTGAGGGTTGTATATTGTATTGTTTATTAGACTTAAGTTAATTAGAAACCAATCATATTTAGTATCGCTAGATTCAGTTAAAAACAGGGAATCTAAATGTATTAATGGCATACAAATTGTGAGTACTAATGTAAAACTGTTTGATAAATACCTGTGTAATTTTTGAAATATCCTTTGTATGAAGAATAAGAAATTCGTTCTAAAAGCTTCTACGGAAGTGAAAATTGTTCTATGACATTCCATTTCGTTTATTCTCGAACATTCTAGAAAGAATTTTTACACAAATATACCGGAAGTCGATGAAAACAGTCAACCTGAATTAGTATAAAAGCGAGACCAAATTCGACCAAAAAACACTTGAAACTTGAACTCCAGAACTGATGCATCACCCACGACACTGATCAACGCAGCTAAGGCGAAACCGAAGAGGCGAGAAATCGACAAGACACGGAGAAAGGCTTTTTCCCGTACATAGACATACCGACTGACTTAACCTCAACGAGAATCTTCGCCAAAAGTATCGCTGAAATAGAGCAGCGATACGGCAAATTTTAATAGAAATCACGCAGCCAGAACGTCGACGGCCCAGGAGGGACCAAAAATTTAAATAGAGAACGAATTCTGCTGTGTTCGCATTGACTGACTAACTTGACAAAAAATCCCCTTTCACGTAAACATACAATACACAAAGCCTTCCTCAACACTGCATGGGAATCAGCGCTGCGGTGGCCGATTTCTGAATCAACGCTAAACAGATGATTCGTAGCGGCGGCGTTCGAACGAGATTCTACTGCCAAACGTTTTTACAAAAGTGCGGAAAAAGTAATGATCGCAAAATTTGACTTTAAATAGATTCAGTGTACACCCGAAGAGGCGAGATTGAGAAACTACCCGAAAGGAGTGTCCAGTGCGAGAATAAATAATCATTGGAACGTGAGTTACCAAAATTAAAGTCATTTGTTACCTGGTTACATTTTATCACGCAGTTGTACTTCACACGCCACACATACACATTCAATTCACTTAGTTTTTTTTCTTGTAAGGCATCTAATTGATATGTCTTGGTAGTTCAAAGGAGTCACGTCCTGAGAGTAAAGATTTTTCACGTATTAAACTCATGCTTTTCAACTGAGTCAAAATCTGAAATATGCTAGCCGATACTTGATTGGATATATATAAAAAATTGTCAATAATAATAACTTGTAAAATTTTTTTCTCTGCAATTTTATAACTTTTTTCTATGAATGTTAGTCCTTCAAACGATGTGTTTGTTTTTTTGAAGAATCATTAAACTTAACTGATTTTTCCAAGCTAAACTGACATGTTTAAATTTTTTCGTAGATTTAAAAATTTTATCAATCACATTTTTTTCTTGGAACAAACGTTTCCAAGTGGCGCCCACAAAAAGCATAGTATTAAGTTGTGTTACAGGACTACATCACTGCAGAGGATCCTGTCAACAGAGTAAGTAACAAAAGTGCGCGGAGGTAACGCCCGACATTTTACAACGCAAACATTTAAACAAACAACACCCTTTCTTTTCTGTTATAAATTGGCAGCCCAACTAGTGAGGCTTGAAAAAGACGGAACAAGCCCGGCAACTACCAACATATTAAAATGCCGCAACCAAAGGGAAAGAAGGTGAAGAAGACTGTGGAACCCGAGTTAAGTGTGGAAGACGGAGAGGCAGTACAGGTCGAGGAAATAGAATTAGAACCGCCCACACTAGAAATAGAAAGACCGGTACAAACGGCAGACGAATTAGAGGAGCAAACGGGAGAAGAACCCATACAAATGGTAGAACATACAGAGAAACCCGAACCAGAAAAAATAACAGGGAGTGCTGACGCGAATATATTAATGATGATGCTCCAAAAAATGGAAGAAAATATGAATAAAAATAGACAGGAAGATAAGGAGGAAACAAAAAAAAGTAATGAGCAAATGTTACAAAAAATGGAAGAAATGAACAAGAATACAGAATCCCTGAAGGAGGATATGAACAAAAATATAGAATCCCTGAATAAAAACAGACAGGAAGATAAGGAGGAAATAAAAGGAAGCATAGAGTCCCTGAAAAAAGAAATTAGCATAAAATACGAAATAGTAAACAAAAGGATCGATGATAATAAGATCGATAGTGACAGGAAGGTCGAAAATATGGAGAAACAGTTGGAAAGGTTACGGGAGGGAAACAATACACGTTTCGAAAATATAGAGGAACAAGCAGTAGAGACCAAACAAGATGTTAGAAAGCTTGAAAACATGGTAAGGCAGAACCAAGACGCCATCATGCAGGAGGTGGGAGAAGTCCAGAAAGACGTTAGCGAGAGGATGCAGAAAACATATGACATCGCTAACAGGCTGGACGAACAGATAAAAACTAACAAAAATAGTATACTGGAAATAGACCAGAGAGAGAAAAACCTGCAGGAAAGATTAGAGGCGCTGAGAGACACACCAATACTAAACACTCATACGTGTCATGGTGAAAACAGGGAAGTAATCAACTTCCAGGACTATCGACGAAACCCAATGGAATTTTTGGAAAGAATGGAGGAGTTTATTGGGAGAAATAGAGAAACAAGGTGGGACAGGATAAGAGAGATGCTTGACGAGACGTTTAAAAATACTAAGGATAACTGGTGGATAGCGGTACGACCCGAAAAGAACGAATTTAGCAGAATTTAAACGCCAGTTTAAGGAAAAGTATTGGTCAGAGACCGTACAAAACAGGGTAAGAATGGACATTTTCTATGGCAAATACGACGCGTCCTATGGACAGTCCCCGACGTCTTATTTCCTGGGGAAGGTATGTTTAGCACGGAAGTTGATACCGCCGATCCCAGAGGAATGTTTGGTAAGGCAGTTAGCTGGACATTACAGCTATGGTATCAAGGATGCCCAATTATACCAACAGATTACCAAAATAGCCGATCTGGCCAAATTATTGGAAAATTGCGAATCCACAGGAAGGTTCCAGGATTACCAACCCCCCAATCGTAAGGTAGAGTACAACAACAATTATAACGGACCAAACCGGAATGGAGGTGGGAACGGTAATAATCTAAACACCAATAATCAGAATAATAATATCCCACCAAATGGCCGAAATGATAACACTCAGGGCCCAATTAACCGCAACTATCCGGGACCAAATAGAGGTAATTACACCGGGAATAACTACGGTAGGAACTTCCACCAGGGAAACGGTTATCGCGGGAATAATTATAGAGGAAGTAATTCTGGTCAACGTAATGGTTATCGCAACGGGGGAAACCAAGGAGGAGGCGATAGGAGAAACCAAAATGAATGTAGGCCCCAGGTAAATTATATGATGGCCGATAATCGACGACCATATCCACCCAATTTACCAAGTTACGGGTGTATGACTCAACAGATGCGAGGTAACCAGGGTGATACGGCGAATAACCGTCAGCAGTTTTCAGAGGGTAGGAGTAACGAACCACCCCGAAACGAAAATAACAACCAACAGGAACCAAACGCTAATCAAAATAATAATGAGAATCGGGTAACAGTTCACGAAAATCCGGGTTTTTCATTACAGCATAATCAGGCAAGTAATGACGAAAAACCCCGAGTATTTTATGTAAACCATGTATTGGCAGAAACTGGCCGAGAACCAGATAATGATCCCCAAAATGAAAGTGAGAGAGAGGAGGAATTCCGCTATGTAGAAAAATTATGGCCCAAACATGTGATGAGATGGTAATGCCATGGATCAATCATCCAGAATAAATGTCATAGACCAGGCATTTGAAGGAGTAGAGGTGCTAAACATCGAAGGTCGAATATTGAAAAGAGAAGGAATTAAAAAGGAATGGGAATGATAAATAATGACATAATATAAGGAACACACAACCAAAAGGGGTTGAAATAATCAAAGTAATTAACCCAAACTGACAAATATAACCCAAATATTATCAAACATAAAAACAATACCTACGAGGTAACTGACACAATTAGGAACAAGGTAAAAACTACGTATAACCAGACTTCATTAAAAAAGTACCATGAAAAAAAAAAAAAAAAAATCGCAAGTCGAATACTCAATCAGTGACCAAGTACCATGACCAAAAACCAAAGTCAAATACAGCATCATAGAGAAGGTACCTTGACTAAACATGTTAACGTGAATTTTTTAACTTAGCCAGAATTAGAAAGGAGTAGAGATTATTAAATAAATATAAATATTATTGTATAGAGATTATTATTAATAAATATTACGAGAAGGACACCTTACACCAAAGGCATAAAGATTTATATATAAAATATAGATTTATTTCCAATAGCCAAGTCAACGTATATTTACCAGCTTACCCGTACTTAGAGAAGGAGAGAGATTATTATTATAAATGAATATTACGAGACGGACACTTAGTAAAGGAGAGAAGAGGGAGAAATACTGTCATATATTTGATACTAAATGGAAATGATAAATGAAAAAAAAAAAAGGGAAAACAGTGTGTTACATAAGGAGGTAATGATGAATAGGAATATAGCTATTAACATTGAATGATTTTAAACGATAACTTTAAACTGCGGAGAACGATATATTAATATAATTGTGAATTAATCAGAAGAGTTTAAGAAAGGGAATTTATGTGTAGGAGCCTATGATCTTTGAATATTGTATTTTTTTAATATTATTATTATTATTTGTTGCGAAGGTGCAATTATTATTTTCTGAACAGGGATGTGTTGCCTCTGATTTCAGTAGTTATAGACAGGAAGGGACAGAGAATGTATGCCATAGCGAGCCACTCTGACTCCCAAACCTCTATGTAAGTTAGGGAATTGATAGGGAATTATATCAAAGATTAATTACCAAAGATATGTTTTTCCAAAATTATCAACTTTAACGGAGAGGCATATGTAACGTCACAGAACGTTCCATAAAAGGAAATCATTTATATAGTAAGTTAGCATAAGAGGAAAGTGAGGTGAACAGTATCGAACCCAAGTAGTCCCAAAAAATTGTGTAATTTTGTATAATAATTATTTCTATCAACTTGAAAAAACGACCAAACTATGACTAAGACAAAACCCCATATATATTATTAAAGTGAATAAGAGTGAAAAAAACCATAAGACACTATAAGAGAGTGAAATAATGTCAGAATTAACCAAAATGAAGTCAATAATTATTAAGTTTTATAACTATGAATAGAGTATTAAAAACTATTTTTTGTGAATAAATGGACATGATCCATTATTATATTATGTGATGTAAATAAAATAAATGTATTAAATGACTTAAATAGATTATTAGAAAGAATCTAAGTTAAAATAAAAATTGTATATTTGCAATGACAAAAAATATTAATGTGTTGGATTTGAGACCATACACCAAGATTTCATGAAAAAATTAATTATTATCAGATTTAAATACAAACTATATGTAATTGTCAAGCAGACAATAGTGAACAATTTATCTTAAATAAATAAATGAATAAAAAGCAGTCAAAATAGCCAAAAACAGTGTTAACTAAAAACATGTAATAGGCATCTAATATTGTATAATTTATGAATTTAATGTTGCCAAAATGCAACCAAACTGTATTAGAAAGCTGTAATATGATATAAAGCAACTATACTAATATACCTGACCATTTTTAACATTGTAATAGTCAAGTTAGCAAAATATTTACTTATACCATGTATGGCTGGAACCAATCATCCAGTACAAAAATAATCATATCTGGCTAAATACTTACATAATACTAACAAAATTAAGATAGAAAGGTACAATACATCAGTATACCTTAATAAGAAACAAACTCAGTTGAAAGTAAAGTCAATTCTAAAAGAATTTAACTAATTAGAGTGAGATTTGTCACGCCATAAAAAAGGACATCTCAAGACAAATCAATGATGCTATGTCATCTTGTGATAAATATAATATATGTACAGAGTAACCAGGTATCACAAAAGATAGACAAAATAATAAACTCTGTGTGTACAGTAGTGAAATAATACATATATTAAAGAAAAAGACTAATCATTGTATTAGAAAACTGACAAGAATCTAGGCCATGAGCAGAGGCCATATAAAATTGTATTTATTTGTGTTTTATCTATGTTAAAATTTGTTTATTTTGTTGTAGGAAAGTAGTAGTATTAGATGTTCAGCTTGTGGAAGGAACTTAGTAACTCCACAACAATTTTTTTTATAAAAAATGAGTTTTCAATGACAACAACTCAAGCTGATGGTTGTATATTGTATTGTTTATTAGACTTAAGTTAATTAGAAACCAATCATATTTAGTATCGCTAGATTCAGTTAAAAACAGGGAATCTAAATGTATTAATGGCATACAAATTGTGAGTACTAATGTAAAACTGTTTGATAAATACCTGTGTAATTTTTGAAATATCCTTTGTATGAAGAATAAGAAATTCGTTCTAAAAGCTTCTACGGAAGTGAAAATTGTTCTATGACATTCCATTTCGTTTATTCTCGAACATTCTAGAAAGAATTTTTACACAAATATACCGGAAGTCGATGAAAACAGTCAACCTGAATTAGTATAAAAGCGAGACCAAATTCGACCAAAAAACACTTGAAACTTGAACTCCAGAACTGATGCATCACCCACGACACTGATCAACGCAGCTAAGGCGAAACCGAAGAGGCGAGAAATCGACAAGACACGGAGAAAGGCTTTTTCCCGTACATAGACATACCGACTGACTTAACCTCAACGAGAATCTTCGCCAAAAGTATCGCTGAAATAGAGCAGCGATACGGCAAATTTTAATAGAAATCACGCAGCCAGAACGTCGACGGCCCAGGAGGGACCAAAAATTTAAATAGAGAACGAATTCTGCTGTGTTCGCATTGACTGACTAACTTGACAAAAAATCCCCTTTCACGTAAACATACAATACACAAAGCCTTCCTCAACACTGCATGGGAATCAGCGCTGCGGTGGCCGATTTCTGAATCAACGCTAAACAGATGATTCGTAGCGGCGGCGTTTGAACGAGATTCTACTGCCAAACGTTTTTACAAAAGTGCGGAAAAAGTAATGATCGCAAAATTTGACTTTAAATAGATTCAGTGTACACCCGAAGAGGCGAGATTGAGAAACTACCCGAAAGGAGTGTCCAGTGCGAGAATAAATAATCATTGGAACGTGAGTTACCAAAATTAAAGTCATTTGTTACCTGGTTACATTTTATCACGCAGTTGTACTTCACACGCCACACATACACATTCAATTCACTTAGTTTTTTTTCTTGTAAGGCATCTAATTGATATGTCTTGGTAGTTCAAAGGAGTCACGTCCTGAGAGTAAAGATTTTTCACGTATTAAACTCATGCTTTTCAACTGAGTCAAAATCTGAAATATGCTAGCCGATACTTGATTGGATATATATAAAAAAATTGTCAATAATAATAACTTGTAAAATTTTTTTCTCTGCAATTTTATAACTTTTTTCTATGAATGTTAGTCCTTCAAACGATGTGTTTGTTTTTTTGAAGAATCATTAAACTGAACTGATTTTTCCAAGCTAAACTGACATGTTTAAATTTTTTCGTAGATTTAAAAATTTTATCAATCACATTTTTTTCTTGGAACAAACGTTTCCAAGTGGCGCCCACAAAAAGCATAGTATTAAGTTGTGTTACAGGACTACATCACTGCAGAGGATCCAGTCAACAGAGTAAGTAACAAAAGTGCGCGGAGGTAACGCCCGACATTTTACAACGCAAACATTTAAACAAACAACACCCTTTCTTTTCTGTTATAAATTGGCAGCCCAACTAGTGAGGCTTGAAAAAGACGGAACAAGCCCGGCAACTACCAACATATTAAAATGCCGCAACCAAAGGGAAAGAAGGTGAAGAAGACTGTGGAACCCGAGTTAAGTGTGGAAGACGGAGAGGCAGTACAGGTCGAGGAAATAGAATTAGAACCGCCCACACTAGAAATAGAAAGACCGGTACAAACGGCAGACGAATTAGAGGAGCAAACGGGAGAAGAACCCATACAAATGGTAGAACATACAGAGAAACCCGAACCAGAAAAAATAACAGGGAGTGCTGACGCGAATATATTAATGATGATGCTCCAAAAAATGGAAGAAAATATGAATAAAAATAGACAGGAAGATAAGGAGGAAACAAAAAAAAGTAATGAGCAAATGTTACAAAAAATGGAAGAAATGAACAAGAATACAGAATCCCTGAAGGAGGGTATGAACAAAAATATAGAATCCCTGAATAAAAACAGACAGGAAGATAAGGAGGAAATAAAAGGAAGCATAGAGTCCCTGAAAAAAGAAATTAGCATAAAATACGAAATAGTAAACAAAAGGATCGATGATAATAAGATCGATAGTCACAGGAAGGTCGAAAATATGGAGAAACAGTTGGAAAGGTTACGGGAGGGAAACAATACACGTTTCGAAAATATAGAGGAACAAGCAGTAGAGACCAAACAAGATGTTAGAAAGCTTGAAAACATGGTAAGGCAGAACCAAGACGCCATCATGCAGGAGGTGGGAGAAGTCCAGAAAGACGTTAGCGAGAGGATGCAGAAAACATATGACATCGCTAACAGGCTGGACGAACAGATAAAAACTAACAAAAATAGTATACTGGAAATAGACCAGAGAGAGAAAAACCTGCAGGAAAGATTAGAGGCGCTGAGAGACACACCAATACTAAACACTCATACGTGTCATGGTGAAAACAGGGAAGTAATCAACTTCCAGGACTATCGACGAAACCCAATGGAATTTTTGGAAAGAATGGAGGAGTTTATTGGGAGAAATAGAGAAACAAGGTGGGACAGGATAAGAGAGATGCTTGACGAGACGTTTAAAAATACTAAGGATAACTGGTGGATAGCGGTACGACCCGAAAAGAACGAATTTAGCAGAATTTAAACGCCAGTTTAAGGAAAAGTATTGGTCAGAGACCGTACAAAACAGGGTAAGAATGGACATTTTCTATGGCAAATACGACGCGTCCTATGGACAGTCCCCGACGTCTTATTTCCTGGGGAAGGTATGTTTAGCACGGAAGTTGATACCGCCGATCCCAGAGGAATGTTTGGTAAGGCAGTTAGCTGGACATTACAGCTATGGTATCAAGGATGCCCAATTATACCAACAGATTACCAAAATAGCCGATCTGGCCAAATTATTGGAAAATTGCGAATCCACAGGAAGGTTCCAGGATTACCAACCCCCCAATCGTAAGGTAGAGTACAACAACAATTATAACGGACCAAACCGGAATGGAGGTGGGAACGGTAATAATCTAAACACCAATAATCAGAATAATAATATCCCACCAAATGGCCGAAATGATAACACTCAGGGCCCAATTAACCGCAACTATCCGGGACCAAATAGAGGTAATTACACCGGGAATAACTACGGTAGGAACTTCCACCAGGGAAACGGTTATCGCGGGAATAATTATAGAGGAAGTAATTCTGGTCAACGTAATGGTTATCGCAACGGGGGAAACCAAGGAGGAGGCGATAGGAGAAACCAAAATGAATGTAGGCCCCAGGTAAATTATATGATGGCCGATAATCGACGACCATATCCACCCAATTTACCAAGTTACGGGTGTATGACTCAACAGATGCGAGGTAACCAGGGTGATACGGCGAATAACCGTCAGCAGTTTTCAGAGGGTAGGAGTAACGAACCACCCCGAAACAAAAATAACAACCAACAGGAACCAAACGCTAATCAAAATAATAATGAGAATCGGGTAACAGTTCACGAAAATCCGGGTTTTTCATTACAGCATAATCAGGCAAGTAATGACGAAAAACCCCGAGTATTTTATGTAAACCATGTATTGGCAGAAACTGGCCGAGAACCAGATAATGATCCCCAAAATGAAAGTGAGAGAGAGGAGGAATTCCGCTATGCAGAAAAATTATGGCCCAAACATGTGATGAGATGGTAATGCCATGGATCAATCATCCAGAATAAATGTCATAGACCAGGCATTTGAAGGAGTAGAGGTGCTAAACATCGAAGGTCGAATATTGAAAAGAGAAGGAATTAAAAAGGAATGGGAATGATAAATAATGACATAATATAAGGAATACACAACCAAAAGGGGTTGAAATAATCAAAGTAATTAACCCAAACTGACAAATATAACCCAAATATTATCAAACATAAAAACAATACCTACGAGGTAACTGACACAATTAGGAACAAGGTAAAAAGTACGTATAACCAGACTTCATTAAAAAAGTACCATGAAAAAAAAAAAAAAAAAAAATCGCAAGTCGAATACTCAATCAGTGACCAAGTACCATGACCAAAAACCAAAGTCAAATACAGCATCATAGAGAAGGTACCTTGACTAAACATGTTAACGTGAATTTTTTAACTTAGCCAGAATTAGAAAGGAGTAGAGATTATTAAATAAATATAAATATTATTGTATAGAGATTATTATTAATAAATATTACGAGAAGGACACCTTACACCAAAGGCATAAAGATATATATATAAAATATAGATTTATTTCCAATAGCCAAGTCAACGTATATTTACCAGCTTACCCGTACTTAGAGAAGGAGAGAGATTATTATTATAAATGAATATTACGAGACGGACACTTAGTAAAGGAGAGAAGAGGGAGAAATACTGTCTTATATTTGATACTAAATGGAAATGATAAATGAAAAAAAAAAAGGGAAAACAGTGTGTTACATAAGGAGGTAATGATGAATAGGAATATAGCTATTAACATTGAATGATTTTAAACGATAACTTTAAACTGCGGAGAACGATATATTAATATAATTGTGAATTAATCAGAAGAGTTTAAGAAAGGGAATTTATGTGTAGGAGCCTATGATCTTTGAATATTGTATTTTTTTATTATTATTATTATTATTTGTTGCGAAGGTGCAATTATTATTTTCTGAACAGGGATGTGTTGCCTCTGATTTCAGTAGTTATAGACAGGAAGGGACAGAGAGTGTATGCCATAGCGAGCCACTCTGACTCCCAAACCTCTATGTAAGTTATCGAATTGATAGGGAATTATATCAAAGATTAATTACCAAAGATATGTTTTTCCAAAATTATCAACTTTAACGGAGAGGCATATGTAACGTCACAGAACGTTCCATAAAAGGAAATCATTTATATAGTAAGTTAGCATAAGAGGAAAGTGAGGTGAACAGTATCGAACCCAAGTAGTCCCAAAAAATTGTGTAATTTTGTATAATAATTATTTCTATCAACTTGAAAAAACGACCAAACTATGACTAAGACAAAACCCCATATATATTATTAAAGTGAATAAGAGTGAAAAAAACCATAAGACACTATAAGAGAGAGAAATAATGTCAGAATCAACCAAAATGAAGTCAATAATTATTAAGATTTATAACTATGAATAGAGTATTAAAAACTATTTTTTGTGAATAAATGGACATGATCCATTATTATATTATGTGATGTAAATAAAATAAATGTATTAAATGACTTAAATACATTATTAGAAAGAATCTAAGTTAAAATAAAAATTGTATATTTGCAATGACAAAAAATATTAATGTGTTGGATTTGAGACCATACACCAAGATTTCATGAAAAAATTAATTATTATCAGATTTAAATAAACACTATATGTAATTGTCAAGCAGACAATAGTGAACAATTTATCTTAAATAAAGGAAGCTGTCAAATGAATAAAAAGCAGTCAAAATAGCCAAAAACAGTGTTAACTAAAAACATGTAATAGGCATCTAATATTGTATAATTTATGAATTTAATGTTGCCAAAATGCAACCAAACTGTATTAGAAAGCTGTAATATGATATAAAGCAACTATACTAATATACCTGACCAACTTTAACATTGTAATAGTCAAGTTAGCAAAATATTTACTTATACCATGTATGGCTGGAACCAATCATCCAGTACGAAAATAATCATATCTGGCTAAATACTTACATAATACTAACAAAAATAAGATAGAAATGTACAATACATCAGTATACCTTAATAAGAAACAAACTCAGTTGAAAGTAAAGTCAATTCTAAAAGAATTTAACTAATTAGAGTGAGATTTGTCACGCCATAAAAAAGGACATCTCAAGACAAATCAATGATGCTATGTCATCTTGTGATAAATATAATATATGTACAGAGTAACCAGGTATCACAAAAGATAGACAAAATAATAAACTCTGTGTGTACAGTAGTGAAATAATACATATATTAAAGAAAAAGACTAATCATTGTATTAGAAAACTGACAAGAATCTAGGCCATGAGCAGAGGCCATATAAAATTGTATTTATTTGTGTTTTATCTATGTTAAAATTTGTTTATTTTGTTGTAGGAAAGTAGTAGTATTAGATGTTCAGCTTGTGGAAGGAACTTAGTAACTCCACAACAATTTTTTTTATAAAAAATGAGTTTTTAATGACAACAACTCAAGCTGAGGGTTGTATATTGTATTGTTTATTAGACTTAAGTTAATTAGAAACCAATCATATTTAGTATCGCTAGATTCAGTTAAAAACAGGGAATCTAAATGTATTAATGGCATACAAATTGTGAGTACTAATGTAAAACTGTTTGATAAATACCTGTGTAATTTTTGAAATATCCTTTGTATGAAGAATAAGAAATTCGTTCTAAAAGCTTCTACGGAAGTGAAAATTGTTCTATGACATTCCATTTCGTTTATTCTCGAACATTCTAGAAAGAATTTTTACACAAATATACCGGAAGTCGATGAAAACAGTCAACCTGAATTAGTATAAAAGCGAGACCAAATTCGACCAAAAAACACTTGAAACTTGAACTCCAGAACTGATGCATCACCCACGACACTGATCAACGCAGCTAAGGCGAAACCGAAGAGGCGAGAAATCGACAAGACACGGAGAAAGGCTTTTTCCCGTACATAGACATACCGACTGACTTAACCTCAACGAGAATCTTCGCCAAAAGTATCGCTGAAATAGAGCAGCGATACGGCAAATTTTAATAGAAATCACGCAGCCAGAACGTCGACGGCCCAGGAGGGACCAAAAATTTAAATAGAGAACGAATTCTGCTGTGTTCGCATTGACTGACTAACTTGACAAAAAATCCCCTTTCACGTAAACATACAATACACAAAGCCTTCCTCAACACTGCATGGGAATCAGCGCTGCGGTGGCCGATTTCTGAATCAACGCTAAACAGATGATTCGTAGCGGCGGCGTTTGAACGAGATTCTACTGCCAAACGTTTTTACAAAAGTGCGGAAAAAGTAATGATCGCAAAATTTGACTTTAAATAGATTCAGTGTACACCCGAAGAGGCGAGATTGAGAAACTACCCGAAAGGAGTGTCCAGTGCGAGAATAAATAACCATTGGAACGTGAGTTACCAAAATTAAAGTCATTTGTTACCTGGTTACATTTTATCACGCAGTTGTACTTCACACGCCACACATACACATTCAATTCACTTAGTTTTTTTTCTTGTAAGGCATCTAATTGATATGTCTTGGTAGTTCAAAGGAGTCACGTCCTGAGAGTAAAGATTTTTCACGTATTAAACTCATGCTTTTCAACTGAGTCAAAATCTGAAATATGCTAGCCGATACATGATTGTATATATATAAAAAAATTGTCAATAATAATAACTTGTAAAATTTTTTTCTCTGCAATTTTATAACTTTTTTCTATGAATGTTAGTCCTTCAGACGATGTGTTTGTTTTTTTGAAGAATCATTAAACTTAACTGATTTTTCCAAGCTAAACTGACATGTTTAAATTTTTTCGTAGATTTAAAAATTTTATCAATCACATTTTTTTCTTGGAACAAACGTTTCCAAGTGGCGCCCACAAAAAGCATAGTATTAAGTTGTGTTACAGGACTACATCACTGCAGAGGATCCAGTCAACAGAGTAAGTAACAAAAGTGCGCGGAGGTAACGCCCGACATTTTACAACGCAAACATTTAAACAAACAACACCCATTCTTTTCTGTTATAAATTGGCAGCCCAACTAGTGAGGCTTGAAAAAGACGGAACAAGCCCGGCAACTACCAACATATTAAAATGCCGCAACCAAAGGGTAAGAAGGTGAAGAAGACTGTGGAACCCGAGTTAAGTGTGGAAGACGGAGAGGCAGTACAGGTCGAGGAAATAGAATTAGAACCGCCCACACTAGAAATGGAAAGACCGGTACAAACGGCAGACGAATTAGAGGAGCAAACGGGAGAAGAACCCATACAAATGGTAGAACATACAGAGAAACCCGAACCAGAAAAAATAACAGGGAGTGCTGACGCGAATATATTAATGATGATGCTCCAAAAAATGGAAGAAAATATGAATAAAAATAGACAGGAAGATAAGGAGGAAACAAAAAAAAGTAATGAGCAAATGTTACAAAAAATGGAAGAAATGAACAAGAATACAGAATCCCTGAAGGAGGATATGAACAAAAATATAGAATCCCTGAATAAAAACAGACAGGAAGATAAGGAGGAAATAAAAGGAAGCATAGAGTCCCTGAAAAAAGAAATTAGCATAAAATACGAAATAGTAAACAAAAGGATCGATGATAATAAGATCGATAGTGACAGGAAGGTCGAAAATATAGAGAAACAGTTGGAAAGGTTACGGGAGGGAAACAATACACGTTTCGAAAATATAGAGGAACAAGCAGTAGAGACCAAACAAGATGTTAGAAAGCTTGAAAACATGGTAAGGCAGAACCAAGACGCCATCATGCAGGAGGTGGGAGAAGTCCAGAAAGACGTTAGCGAGAGGATGCAGAAAACATATGACATCGCTAACAGGCTGGACGAACAGATAAAAACTAACAAAAATAGTATACTGGAAATAGACCAGAGAGAGAAAAACCTGCAGGAAAGATTAGAGGCGCTGAGAGACACACCAATACTAAACACTCATACGTGTCATGGTGAAAACAGGGAAGTAATCAACTTCCAGGACTATCGAAGAAACCCAATGGAATTTTTGGAAAGAATGGAGGAGTTTATTGGGAGAAATAGAGAAACAAGGTGGGACAGGATAAGAGAGATGCTTGACGAGACGTTTAAAAATACTAAGGATAACTGGTGGATAGCGGTACGACCCGAAATAACGAATTTAGCAGAGTTTAAACGCCAGTTTAAGGAAAAGTATTGGTCAGAGACCGCACAAAACAGGGTAAGAATGGACATTTTCTATGGCAAATACGACGCGTCCTATGGACAGTCCCCGACGTCTTATTTCCTGGGGAAGGTATGTTTAGCACGGAAGTTGATACCGCCGATCCCAGAGGAATGTTTGGTAAGGCAGTTAGCTGGACATTTCAGCTATGGTATCAAGGATGCCCAATTATACCAACAGATTAGCAAAATAGCCGATCTGGCCAAATTATTGGAAAATTGCGAATCCACAGGAAGGTTCCAGGATTACCAACCCCCCAATCGTAAGGTAGAGTACAACAACAATTATAACGGACCAAACAGGAATGGAGGTGGGAACGGTAATAATCTAAACACCAATAATCAGAATAATAATATCCCACCAAATGGCCGAAATGATAACACTCAGGGCCCAATTAACCGCAACTATCCGGGACCAAATAGAGGTAATTACACCGGGAATAACTGCGGTAGGAACTTCCACCAGGGAAACGGTTATCGCGGGAATAATTATAGAGGAAGTAATTCTGGTCAACGTAATGGTTATCGCAACGGGGGAAACCAAGGAGGAGGCGATAGGAGAAACCAAAATGAATGTAGGCCCCAGGTAAATTATATGATGGCCGATAATCGACGACCATATCCACCCAATTTACCAAGTTACGGGTGTATGACTCAACAGATGCGAGGTAACCAGGGTGATACGGCGAATAACCGTCAGCAGTTTTCAGAGGGTAGGAGTAACGAACCACCCCGAAACGAAAATAACAACCAACAGGAACCAAACGCTAATCAAAATAATAATGAGAATCGGGTAACAGTTCACGAAAATCCGGGTTTTTCATTACAGCATAATCAGGCAAGTAATGACGAAAAACCCCGAGTATTTTATGTAAACCATGTATTGGCAGAAACTGGCCGAGAACCAGATAATGATCCCCAAAATGAAAGTGAGAGAGAGGAGGAATTCCGCTATGCAGAAAAATTATGGCCCAAACATGTGATGAGATGGTAATGCCATGGATCAATCATCCAGAATAAATGTCATAGACCAGGCATTTGAAGGAGTAGAGGTGCTAAACATCGAAGGTCGAATATTGAAAAGAGAAGGAATTAAAAAGGAATGGGAATGATAAATAATGACATAATATAAGGAACACACAACCAAAAGGGGTTGAAATAATCAAAGTAATTAACCCAAACTGACAAATATAACCCAAATATTATCAAACATAAAAACAATACCTACGAGGTAACTGACACAATTAGGAACAAGGTAAAAGGTACGTATAACCAGACTTCATTAAAAAAGTACCATGAAAAAAAAAAAAAAAAAAAAAAAATCGCAAGTCGAATACTCAATCAGTGACCAAGTACCATGACCAAAAACCAAAGTCAAATACAGCATCATAGAGAAGGTACCTTGACTAAACATGTTAACGTGAATTTTTTAACTTAGCCAGAATTAGAAAGGAGTAGAGATTATTAAATAAATATAAATATTATTGTATAGAGATTATTATTAATAAATATTACGAGAAGGACACCTTACACCAAAGGCATAAATATATATATATAAAATATAGATTTATTTCCAATAGCCAAGTCAACGTATATTTACCAGCTTACCCGTACTTAGAGAAGGAGAGAGATTATTATTATAAATGAATATTACGAGACGGACACTTAGTAAAGGAGAGAAGAGGGAGAAATACTGTCATATATTTGATACTAAATGGAAATGATAAATGAAAAAAAAAAAAGGGAAAACAGTGTGTTACATAAGGAGGTAATGATGAATAGGAATATAGCTATTAACATTGAATGATTTTAAACGATAATTTTAAACTGCGGAGAACGATATATCAATATAATTGTGAATTAATCAGAAGAGTTTAAGAAAGGGAATTTATGTGTAGGAGCCTATGATCTTTGAATATTGTATTTTATTATTATTATTATTATTATTATTTGTTGCGAAGGTGCAATTATTATTTTCTGAACAGGGATGTGTTGCCTCTGATTTCAGTAGTTATAGACAGGAATGGACAGAGAATGTATGCCATAGCGAGCCACTCTGACTCCCAAACCTCTATGTAAGTTAGGGAATTGATAGGGAATTATATCAAAGATTAATTATAAAACATCAAGGTAAAAAGGAAAGGAATAGGTGATACGACAAAGAAAGAAATAGGAAAAATGAGTTGGATTAATATATTAAAGGAGTAGTACAGGAATTTAATTATAAGATAAAAGAATGAGATATAAAGTAGCTAATAAAGGGTTAATATAGAGATGATAATTTCATCAAAACCAAAGATATGTTTTTCCAAAATTATCAACTTTAACGGAGAGGCATATGTAACGTCACAGAACGTTCCATAAAAGGAAATCATTTATATAGTAAGTTAGCATAAGAGGAAAGTGAGGTGAACAGTATCGAACCCAAGTAGTCCCAAAAAATTGTGTAATTTTGTATAATAATTATTTCTATCAACTTGAAAAAACGACCAAACTATGACTAAGACAAAACCCCATATATATTATTAAAGTGAATAAGAGTGAAAAAAACCATAAGACACTATAAGAGAGAGAAATAATGTCAGAATCAACCAAAATGAAGTCAATAATTATTAAGTTTTATAACTATGAATAGAGTATTAAAAACTATTTTTTGTGAATAAATGGACATGATCCATTATTATATTATGTGATGTAAATAAAATAAATGTATTAAATGACTTAAATACATTATTAGAAAGAATCTAAGTTAAAATAAAAATTGTATATTTGCAATGACAAAAAATATTAATGTGTTGGATTTGAGACCATACACCAAGATTTCATGAAAAAATTAATTATTATCAGATTTAAATAAAAACTATATGTAATTGTCAAGCAGACAATAGTGAACAATTTATCATAAATAAAGGAAGCTGTCAAATGAATAAAAAGCAGTCAAAATAGCCAAAAACAGTGTTAACTAAAAACATGTAATAGGCATCTAATATTGTATAATTTATGAATTTAATGTTGCCAAAATGCAACCAAACTGTATTAGAAAGCTGTAATATGATATAAAGCAACTATACTAATATACCTGACCAACTTTAACATTGTAATAGTCAAGTTAGCAAAATATTTACTTATACCATGTATGGCTGGAACCAATCATCCAGTACGAAAATAATCATATCTGGCTAAATACTTACATAATACTAACAAAAATAAGATAGAAATGTACAATACATCAGTATACCTTAATAAGAAACAAACTCAGTTGAAAGTAAAGTCAATTCTAAAAGAATTTAACTAATTAGAGTGAGATTTGTCACGCCATAAAAAAGGACATCTCAAGACAAATCAATGATGCTATGTCATCTTGTGATAAATATAATATATGTACAGAGTAACCAGGTATCACAAAAGATAGACAAAATAATAAACTCTGTGTGTACAGTAGTGAAATAATACATATATTAAAGAAAAAGACTAATCATTGTATTAGAAAACTGACAAGAATCTAGGCCATGAGCAGAGGCCATATAAAATTGTATTTATTTGTGTTTTATCTATGTTAAAATTTGTTTATTTTGTTGTAGGAAAGTAGTAGTATTAGATGTTCAGCTTGTGGAAGGAACTTAGTAACTCCACAACAATTTTTGTTATAAAAAATGAGTTTTCAATGACAACAACTCAAGCTGAGGGTTGTATATTGTATTGTTTATTAGACTTAAGTTAATTAGAAACCAATCATATTTAGTATCGCTAGATTCAGTTAAAAACAGGGAATCTAAATGTATTAAAGGCATACAAATTGTGAGTACTAATGTAAAACTGTTTGATAAATACCTGTGTAATTTTTGAAATATCCTTTGTATGAAGAATAAGAAATTCGTTCTAAAAGCTTCTACGGAAGTGAAAATTGTTCTATGACATTCCATTTCGTTTATTCTCGAACATTCTAGAAAGAATTTTTACACAAATATACCGGAAGTCGATGAAAACAGTCAACCTGAATTAGTATAAAAGCGAGACCAAATTCGACCAAAAAACACTTGAAACTTGAACTCCAGAACTGATGCATCACCCACGACACTGATCAACGCAGCTAAGGCGAAACCGAAGAGGCGAGAAATCGACAAGACACGGAGAAAGGCTTTTTCCCGTACATAGACATACCGACTGACTTAACCTCAACGAGAATCTTCGCCAAAAGTATCGCTGAAATAGAGCAGCGATACGGCAAATTTTAATAGAAATCACGCAGCCAGAACGTCGACGGCCCAGGAGGGACCAAAAATTTAAATAGAGAACGAATTCTGCTGTGTTCGCATTGACTGACTAACTTGACAAAAAATCCCCTTTCACGTAAACATACAATACACAAAGCCTTCCTCAACACTGCATGGGAATCAGCGCTGCGGTGGCCGATTTCTGAATCAACGCTAAACAGATGATTCGTAGCGGCGGCGTTTGAACGAGATTCTACTGCCAAACGTTTTTACAAAAGTGCGGAAAAAGTAATGATCGCAAAATTTGACTTTAAATAGATTCAGTGTACACCCGAAGAGGCGAGATTGAGAAACTACCCGAAAGGAGTGTCGAGTGCGAGAATAAATAACCATTGGAACGTGAGTTACCAAAATTAAAGTCATTTGTTACCTGGTTACATTTTATCACGCAGTTGTACTTCACACGCCACACATACACATTCAATTCACTTAGTTTTTTTTCTTGTAAGGCATCTAATTGATATGTCTTGGTAGTTCAAAGGAGTCACGTCCTGAGAGTAAAGATTTTTCACGTATTAAACTCATGCTTTTCAACTGAGTCAAAATCTGAAATATGCTAGCCGATACTTGATTGGATATATATAAAAAAATTGTCAATAATAATAACTTGTAAAATTTTTTTCTCTGCAATTTTATAACTTTTTTCTATGAATGTTAGTCCTTCAGACGATGTGTTTGTTTTTTGAAGAATCATTAAACTTAACTGATTTTTCCAAGCTAAACTGACTTGTTTAAATTTTTTCGTAGATTTAAAAATTTTATCAATCACATTTTTTTCTTGGAACAAACGTTTCCAAGTGGCGCCCACAAAAAGCTTAGTATTAAGTTGTGTTACAGGACTACATCACTGCAGAGGATCCAGTCAACAGAGTAAGTAACAAAAGTGCGCGGAGGTAACGCCCGACATTTTACAACGCAAACATTTAAACAAACAACACCCATTCTTTTCTGTTATAACATTCACAATTTTTTAATACAATAAAAATAATTTAGTAAACTAAATTAAACTACAAGAATGACAATTAAAGAAAAATGTGTTTAAATAGTTTTTTGGTAGTCCCTTACGTTTTTAAAAACCGATGTTAATGTTCAGTGGAACAGTCGGAATGTTAGTTGCGAAGTCAGTACAATATAATCGTTTAAGTCCGAATTTTAAAAACCTACTACCAATCCGCTGTAGTAAGATGGGATTCAACTATCAAACAGCTACACCAAATATGAAATAATACATACATATATTACAACAATCTACACAAATTTAATATAATTTAATTTGGGAAACCCCACGCTTTTGAAGCGCCAAATTTACAACAACTTTACTTGTTTGATTGGGTGTAATTGTAATAACAAGACAATGTTATTATGTTTTTTAAATGGTTAAATAATTTATTTAGCAATTTCTTTACTTACTTCGGCAATACAAAAATTCATTATTCATCGCTTATGCGATCTTATGTATGTGTCTTCTGTTGAATAATTAATATCTAAACAGGTTATACATAAATCTTATTATCTAATCTTACTTAATTCTGTGTATTAAGTAACTAAATTAAATTATGTAACTAAATATATTCTGTGTATTTATTCTGTATAACTATTTCTGCTCTCGGTTTACTCATTTAATGTGGCCATCTTTGCAATTGCTAATCGATTTATTTCGACAATGAATTTACTTTTGTTACAATTACTTCTTTAATCTTACTTGGCTTTAATGCTCTCTTTTTTTATAGAATATGCATTATTCTTTTATCAATTAAAGACTTTACTAATTATTTTACTTTACTTCAATTTAAAAATCAAACATTGCTCTCTCATAGCATTTACGTTATTCCAATATTAATTTCTATACATGAGCTATTATGCTAAATTAACAATTTAGACTTTACATTACTATGTACAAATTAAATTCAGTTAGCAACAGTTTTGAATGTCTTTCATTCTAAGTTAAATATTGTCTTTTAATTGTTTTTAATTATGGTTTTTTATCACCTCATGTTGTGGCAAATTATCAGTGTGTCCTCGGATCCTCTTCCAGTCCTTGCTCCAGTCTTTCGTGTCCTCGGGTCATCGTCCAGAATACGGTCCGTGTCCTTGGGTCCTCCTCCAGTCCTTGCTTCAGTCTTTCGTGTCCTCGGGTCCTCTTCCAGGATTCCACTGCTTGTCTTTCTTAGTTGTTGTTGTCTCTGCTGACATCATGGGTTGTAGGTGTGTCCATCGAACCTCTGTTCTGCCTCCCAGTTCGTCAGGTGACGCTTACTGTAGATTTACGATAGCGTAGTTGACTGACATAGCCTCCTACGCCAACGGTTGAATATAGAAGAAGGAATTTTATTAGCGCGACCTGGTATTTATAGCCACATCGTGCAAAACTCCTGTCTGAACAATATTGGTCTTGTCAGAGTTTGACGAAAGCGTCTTTTCCCCCTCTCGTTCGATTCATTTTTTTCGCTTATCTTCGCGAATTGCGAAGTCGGTATTACTCTACACGATACTCAATCGATCGCTAATTTTCACATGTTTATTATATGTAACTTACACTTCTTTATTATACTTATTCGAAGAGCTATACACTTTTTAATTCATTGTAGTTTTATTTTGTCATTTTCAAACTCTTTTTTAACCCTTTGTGCGTTTTTATAAAATACACACTTTGGTGTCTTTTATTTTACATTATCATAGCTATTGTTCTTATAATTAAAATATTACTTAAAATCTAACATCATTTGAATAAGGGTTGTTACTGCCCAGGAACGGACAGGCTTCACACACACAAATCAATTACACGTGTACACAACGTTAGCGACAGGTGGCCAGAGGTGCGTGTACATGCATGAACATTTATTTTTCCCTATTTTTAAACAATCCAGCTTGCAATCTGAATCATGTCTATTAACCATCTTTATTTATTTCTATTAATTATTTATTTATTTCTGCAATGTACAGTACCGTATATGGTTGTACTGTCGCATTATACTGTAACGTCCGTTGCAATGTTTGCGATATTAAAACCATGGAATAGATTATTTATTCCTGAGAAATCAAGAGCCACATATTTATATACAGTTCTAATAAACGTAAACGGTAACATGACAGAAAGTGTCCGAGTTATAGGATTATACATTATGCACTAAGCACAAACAATAATAAAAATCACAACTCAATTAATTACAATCTGTCTGAGTATGACTTTTTATTCGTTTAAAGTACAGGGCGTACTTAGGCCTTTTTCCTCAACACCCTAATATTTAAGATAGAAAGTTTATAAAGTTGTTTAATAGAAACACAAACTTACGAAAAATACATTTCAAAGTTTTAAAAATTATTTCTTTTATGGTGAACTAAAATTAATGGTGTGCAAATTGATTGCAGTAGTCATTAATACCGCTGATGAATTCGTAGACTGGCTACAGTTTATTAGCGCTGCTCAAGTTTCTGTGAGGTGAACGTATCTTTATTTTCTTTACGCTTTCAGCTAATTCAAATGACGAATTTTTATAGATTTATCATAAGCGAAAACTTAACTTCAAAATTATTAAAAGTTTTCAGAGACTTAAGAAAACTCATTTAGTAACGGTAGCGGCGAATTTAGCATAAATTCAGCGCACAATCTCGTGCAAGATAATTTTCATAAAATTAAACTAAACTTAGTATATTATATTTTGACAAATATTACCTTTCAAGAATATTATGGTAAAGAATATTATGCGAGCAACGAACACACAGAAAATATTTTCTTGTTATGAAAATTTTTATGTCTCCTTATATAAAACAAAAACGAAGTTTGTTCGCTTTCTCATCAGAGACGAGAAAATATTAAATCCTATAGGCTCAAATCGATATAGATAAAAAAAGTAATCTAATCCAAGACTACAATGAAATAAAGAGCAAAAAGAGGGAAAAAGGTGTCCCCTCCCTTAAAATTCTTCCATGTAGGAAATACAGCAGGAAATTGAACGTCAAGACGGGCCAAAGCTCGGAGGTTAAATACGAAGACGACTTTGACACAACATACCACCGTTTTCTTTATTGTTTTCAAGTTATTTTCTTCTCCCGGTTAACACTATGTATACATTTGTAAGTACACACGACTGTGTACCGAAATTCTCTTTCAAATTTAAAATTACTAAAAGCACATTTCATCCTCATCATCTTCACTACACGGCGTAGGCAACGTGCTGCTTGTTCCACTTTCAAAGATCCTCCAGCCATATCTTGCTGGGTCTAACCACGTATCGGTTTCCTATAAGCTTGTACTTCCAGACTTGTTCCAAAAGGACATTTATTATTAAGTTTTAAGTGCATGTGTTCTGTTAAACGCAAAAAAATGGTGACATAATTCTTTGCATAATGCAAAAAAAAAGGTGACAAGAAAGAACACTCAACGGAGATTAGAACAAATAGTGCTCATGAATCTTAAACCTGAGATACTTTTTAATTTCTGTCCTAAAACAGTTAAAACTATATTATCCTATTCTTTCCAATACCGTAACAATTATCAAACTTGGCTTCAGACTCTTGTAAAATATAATGCGGAAATTTATTCTATAAAACTCAGCTATGAACCTCTCCATGTGACTGTAAATGCACTGGATAAACATTATTTATGTACGCCTAGGTGTGTTTGACACGTTCCCACGGGGTAGGTACTGAACAGTTCAACATTTTCTTTTCACCAGTTGGACAAATGTAGTTCTCATTGCTTATATATAAACTTTAATTAGATCGTGTTTAACAGCTTCTATTAAATATAATAATTGTGAACTGTAATTCTGTCCGTGTGTCTCTGTCTCTTGTCTCTCTTTCTCTCTCTCTCTCTCTCTCTCTCTCTCTCTCTCTCTCTCTCTCTCTCTCTCTCTCTCTCTCTCTCTCTCTCTCTCTCTCTTCTTTTTTAAACACGCAAAATGTAAACAAATGCTAGAGAGATCTCATCAGAAATTATCATTTTAGAATGGAGCTAGGCATAGCTGAAAGCTTAAATGAGAAAATCTCCGGTACAAAACGGAGTGGCGGTTACGCGTAGAGAGAATGGATCCAACTAGATTTTCAAGAAAAGCCCTTGACTACCATCCAAGGTGGGGAAGAGAAGTGTGGCAAGACTGCGTAAGCGATGGTTGCATGACTTCCATTGAGACTGGAACAGGCTACTAGCCTAAGCCGTAAAGGATGACGACGACGACGATACTAATGAGTATTAGATTTCTGAGAATTTTGTTTTTATATTGTAAATTCTAGTGCCTTCAAAAATACTAAGCAGCAAAAATTAGGAAAAGAAATAAGGAGTTATTTATTTATTAAGCATAAACATGCTTACGTTACAATATTACGTTTATTTTACATTATATTGTTTATAATTAGTACTATATAATCTATATAATACACGTTCATTCAGTACGCACACATTTTTTTTTTTTTTTTTTTATTTTGCGGGGGAGGAAAAATGCATTATGCACCATCAGGAGACACCCGACTGGTCTCCTGGTGTGTGGGACTCGCACCCACTAAAAAACCTCCACTTTACAGCAGGGAACCCCCCCTGGAACAACTATTCGTCAGTACGCACACATTTCCCCATACGTACATTATAATAATACGTACGTACATACAGTATTATCTTTTACCTATACATTATAGTGCAATAAAAACTCTAGATTACATTTAAAACTCTCAGAACGTCTTCCACTCGTTTTATCCCTCTCCAACCTTTTCTCTTCTTCCCATCACATCCTTTAATTTTTTAGCAATTACGTAGTCCCATATCTGTCTGACTTCTTACTTTTTTGTTTTTTATAATTATTACTACCTAAATTCTTTTCGATGACTCTTCTGTACTATGAGAGTGGCGCCGTCAACTCAGATGGCTTTCCTCTTTGCCATTAAGGTTGTTGTATCTATAATGTTCTTCTTATGTCAGTACTTCCTACACAACCCTTCTCTGTTGCTCCAAAGACTGTTCTTCTAGCCTTTATCGTACTTTTCTGTCTCTCACTCAATAAACGTATATCACAGTCAAATGTCTTAATAGGTTAATAAGTCTATATGGTCTTAAACATCTTAATTTTTGTTTCTCTTAAGATAAGGAGTTGCTTGGAATTCTAAAGGATAACTTTTTCTAACAGTTACGTCTATGTATATATCTTTATTCTTAAACATATCATATCATTGTCAGCGTCGTAGCACAGAAGTGGACAGATTATTCTATTAACATTCATTAACAGTTTCTTACAAGCTAAGGTAAACCTAAATAAAACTTTTCAATTCGCTGTTAATTCCCTTTTCTGTTCTGCCTTGTATGTATCCAATTTTAGTCTCACTAAATAAGCTGTTTGCTGCTAATAACGGGTGCATATGTACTTACAATCCTGGTTAAAAACGTCCTACACCTACAGACTCATAGAAACCACGTTATACTGCTAAACACATGAATAGTCTTACATGCCAACTATTACTGTTCATAAAGTGACTACCATTTTGTCCAGTTAGCAAAATGATTAATTTACCTCTTATTTACTAGACTCGAAAAATTATAAACCATACGCCAATTATACTTACTAAGTCATTAGACACTCCCTACATGCTAAAGAAAGTTAGAACCCTGTAACATGGTGCGTAATCTAATGGGAGCGGTGAGTTATCTTTGAATACTTATGGATTCTTTTGTCTTTTTGTGCTAAGAAAGATGATATGGGAGGGGCAGGGATTACTGAATATGCCAGCTTATGGTACTCAAGACAAATAGCGTGGCCAGTACTACGTTACATTCACTAGTTTTTATCTCAGATAAGATTCATACTACCAGCGAAACTGAGCTGAGGACTGAAAGACGCCTTCATTTTTATGGTGGCGATGAACAAACCAGGAATCGCTAGATTAATATCCGTACTCTTTATCCTATAGTCTATTAAATAGCCTTGTAAGTCTATCATCCGAAACGCAAACCGCAATCATTAAGTATTTCAAAACGTTCTATTGGTTTCAGACCGGTACTACCTATCCTACACCGATATTTCTCAAATGGTCACAATGCTGATTGTTTATTGTTTGATCTGTTAATTGCTTACAAGAAATGTGCCAAAAACTGTCACTTTACATTAAGATAATTTTTAGTATTTGTCTGATTATTCATATTGACACCATTAAACTATAATAATAAAATTCAGAACGACGTTATGCTTTCAAAGAATTGTCGACACATCTACATAGTCAAAGGTGAACTTTTTCTTAAACCTAGAGAGACTACGCAGATTTGCGTTCAATTTCCTCCAATCACTTCAACACTGAAGGATCTCAACACAAGACAGATATCCACTTTTTCACTGTCGTCATGTTGTTATATACTGAAATGTTATTACAAAAAATCTTTCTGATGATATTTCTGTTACTGATATAGCCTGACTAATAGATGTGCACACAGAGAGAGAGAGAGAGAGAGAGAGAGAGAGAGAGAGAGAGAGAGAGAGAGAGAGAGAGAGAGAGAGAGAGAGATTGTTTAGAATTCTGCAAACGATGATACAGTTCTGATAAGCAAAGAACATTATTTGCACCCATCACAACAGCAACCTCATTCATAATTGGGTCACCGTGTCGACGTTCCTGTTTCACGGCCGGTTTTGGTCAGCACGTATTACGACTTTATAATGATTTTAACTTATGTTTCTGTAAAAGAGATTTAAACAAATTGACTAACAAACTGTGTTCATACAACATGTGTTGTAATGCTACCATTATTTCGTTGGGATGTTCGGACAGTGCCTGTCAATTTGAGCCCGAAAATCTCAAATTGAAGTAATTTTATTATTTATTATACTTGCAAGGTAAGCAATAATATAGTTCCTTTGATGTATCATTAACTGCTAAAAACTGGTTGCTAATTACTTTACATGTGTATGAAGTACGGAACATGAATGTATGCTTCAACAAAAACATTCATCAACAACGTAAATGTTAACTATTTAAAATTAGTTAACTATTTCGTTAAAGTTATTTCTTTTTTACAAAACTTAATATAGCTTTGTATTGTTGCAATAAATGTTTCCCTGAAGATAATACTTTACAAAAACAATGTTACTTTTTGATTATATTTTAGGCTACTAAACCTTATATGCTAGAAGGTTATGTGTCGGCTTCTAACAAAGGCAAATGGCACACCACTAAATCCTGTAGACTCAAATCGGTGTAGTTAAATAATAATTTAATTCAAGACTACAATGAGAGGTAACAGCAGCAAGGCAAGAGGAGGGTGTCTGTCTGCCTTTGAAATTCGTCTTCGTAGGAAACACAGCAGGAAATTGAACTGAAAAGCGTGCCCAACATCGGGGTTAATAACAGCGGCGCCTTTGACACCATGTACCACCATTTTCTTTGACGCCTCATACTCAATTTGTTTTTTTACTTAAACCATGTATCAAGGCGCCATGTTTTTGTTTTGCGTACGCAGTGAAATTTGTCTATAAGTAGATTCCTTAATTACGCTTTGAGAGTTTTTTCGTTGTATCTATTTTATGACGTAGGCCTATAAAGTAAAATGTAATTAGAAGCGGAGGAGGTGTAAAGTATTTTATAGTATCAGATTAAACGTTATCAAGTCATACGACACACAAGGAGATCACAAAACTGTTTATGGTGCGACCTTGAAGTATTCCCCTTTGTGAAACTTGACACGTGAAACAACAAAAACTATAGTGCTTGCTGAGTTTTACTCTTCAGTACGTAGTAAATTTAATTTCAAAAGTTTTGTCAATTCTTCTTCTTAATCTCTTTTCCTTCTTCTTTGTTTCTTATTTTTCTCTTCCTCTTTCTTGTTCTTGTTCTTCTTCCCTTTTATTTAGTAAAGTAATAAAAACATTGCTGGCTAGTGTGTTTTGTGCACTGACGAACAATTAGCCACAAATGTTTAAGGCTTCCTGAGGCTGTCTCCGATCATCAGGTGATGAGGCGATAGTAAATCGTAAAAAATTAAGAAGAAAATGCAAGCCTGATAGTTAATTCACTCTTTAAAAATTATTAGTTATTATAAATGGATATCTATGAACGTAACTTTAAAACTACAGACAAATAAATCAAGTAAAAAGTATCAAATGATTAACACATTTTTAAATAATGACAATTACAAAATAACACACTTGTTGTTTTATCTTATTTTTATTTCAGTTTTACTGAAAGTTTTGTTTTTTGCATTCTATTAAGTGGTCTGTAGGTCATACACTTTCTAACGTTTTATAATTTAGGTTATTACTTAGATTAATAATAGTAAATGAGTCTTTCATTTTCGCGTTCTATGGTAGTGGGATACATACGTTGTCTTTCTACATTGACGTATTTCAAGGAAACTCTAGTTACAGAGCAATAACAGCGCAGTGTTATCTAATAGGTGAGATTGTGTTGGAATGTGCTGATGTAAAAAGAGATTCCATTGTGTTGGTGAACTGTTTTTGAGATAGTACACTGTTTCAGTGTCCAGTTGTGACCATCGATCTAAAATAGTGTAGATAGATGGTTGTGACACATGGTAGTTCGATTTTATAACAGTTTCTTCTACATACATACAGATATACATTTCTGGTCTATTGACCATTGTTGTATGTTTTTTTATTGTATGTTTGTAATATGTTTCAATATTAGTATTAGGATAACAACCGTAATTACATAATATTATTTATTTGTTATTCTTTTTGACGCTAATATTAGTAGAGAAATACATTTTTAATTCTCTAAAATAATTATTCGTATCTGTACGAATTTATTTATAATTTATTTTCTTTTGTGGTTTACATTTAATATATATACATGAACAGGCTGCTCAATTAACAATCTATTTTTAGACATGTCAACAATGTAAGTCACATCATTTTCCTCTGATTTCACCCATATACGGACCTTTATAATTTGGAGTGAATTTATTGTCCTTCTGACCTTTCGGGAAATATACTAACAGTTCATCGCCACTTTGAAGATTGATGTTTCGTCTATGTTTGCCTTAATCTCTTTATTGTAAACTTTGTACTTACTTGGTGATATTAGGCATTTTTCGTCTTATTTGTTGAAGTCTTTTATTTCATTAGGTTCTGTGTCTACGATAGTTGGTTCGTAAAGACAATCTGTTTGAAGTTTAGCCGCACATCGAAATATTAAATAAAAGGGCGTTCTATGAGTTGTGGTATATTTTGTTGTATTATATGCAAATAACACAGGTTTTATGTACTTGGACCAATCTCGTCCTGCTGAAACATAATGTGATAACACATGTATGATAATTTGGTCCATTTTCTCTACCGGCCCTTGAGTTTGACTAGAATACACAAGACGTAGTCGTCACGTTATGCCGAGAAATACTGACATTTGGTCTAATACGTTGTTCATAAATTGATGTTCATCATGTGACATGATTTTTGGAGACTAAAAGTGCAACTGAGATGTATCAATTTCTCTGCTACGGCTTTTGCATCTTATTTTGTGGTAGGGTAAGCAAAAGCATATTTTGTTTCACCGTCTGTAATGCACATGGTATGTTTGTATCTTGCTGATGGAACTGTTAGGTTAAGAAAATCAATTTAAAGTATAGAATTTGTAAATAGTTAAAGTAGTCTTTCGTAAACTTTGTTGTGGTGTCCATGCTGTTCGCAGTAACACACTTCTAATTCTTCCGTCACATTTGAATTCTCTTCCAGAACTCACCTCTTGTCATTATGTAACTCTTACTTATTAACTCTTTTTTCCTCACCTGTTGACTTTTCCCTCCGTTTTCCAATTTGCTGTTGAATGGTGTTAGGGCGATAAGAAGAGATGATAGGTGTTTTTGGTCGCAGATTTCTAAGTGTAAACCAAACTTCCTGACACGTAGGCTACGTTCCCACGAGAAGTTCTCAGACCATTCTCGTAGAAGGAAAATTCGAGTAATTTTATTTTTTCTAATATTGTTACTTTCCTCAGTTTAGCAGATCAAGTGTACTGGTGTAAATGTGTGGTTTTCAATTACGGACACTTGACTTTTTTTTGTTCTGGAATTTTTACAAATCGTACAACACTCTCATGTCTTATTCCACTTATGAGAGTACTCTCGATGTTAAACAGAAATGTCTCATGATTACACTGTATTCCGATCGTGACATGGCATGGATAATGCAACACACACTAAAATGAATGTGTACTTGATATACACTTTACAAGTAAGAAAATTACTGTAATGCTGATAGTAAGACAATAAAATGGACTAATTTGATCAAGGTAAATAACACCAGGCAATTTTTACACAGAAGCCGTCTTTTACAACTTAGTTTGCAAACTGTCTGCATTGACAATCTTTTCCAGTGATGTCACTTGCATCACTTGCATTCTACAGGATCTATTATGTCAGTCTGCATTATCGATATGCCTATATTCTTCACTCTACCAAAACTAATTCCCTCCACCATCACATTTCGCAGGCGCGGATCCATGGAGGGGGAAATGGGGGAGATTTCCCTCCCCAAATGTACACTTTAAAAGTAAGTTTTTGTCGTTTTATGACTTGTGAATATGATTTAAAAATTCATGTAGAAGTTCATGGTTTTACCCTAAAATTACTTTAAGTTGTAACTGCACCTTACCATCGTGCTTAATTTTTGTTTAATACATAACTTAAATAAGTAGTGTTTTTTTAACTCTACGTGAATATTATTAAAAGAACACTATGCTAACAAATACAAATGTGAATTAATTCTTATACAGCAATAAATCTATTACGTTGATAATAACAAACTGTATTTTATCTTTACTCATTACCATTATTTATACTTTAGGTTTTTAAAGAATGGTCTAATTTTTCAAAATACTCCCCAAAATCAACACTTTCGTACCCCAAAACTGTTTGCTGGATCCGCCCCTGGATCTCGAAAGTTTGTAGTATGTTATGATTCGCTAGATTTATTATTCATACCGGCCCGTATGTAAACACACGCTCGCGCGTTTACACACATATAATTAATAATAAATTATACTTATTTGTTACAAGAAAGTGCACGCGCGCGTGTGTGTGTGTGTGAGTGTGTAGATGTTAGTTAACCAACGCTCTACGTGACAATTCGAACGCGGCAACGCTCGGAATTGTTCTAGACATGCATTCCTGATGTTGTCGTTTATTCTGCCTCTTGTGTGTAACGTGTACATTGTACAAGGCCGGACATTGACACAGTTTCTAGCGAGTTCCAGACCACTTGTAACTACGCAATTATTCTCCTACGCTTTGGCCGGAAAGAGGTACATTTTTTGCGAACATCGGCGAGGATTTCTTATTAATTAACAAGAACGGATCGAATTCAGTTTCCGACCAGCAATATTGCAGTGCGTTTCGCAGTGATTATTGTTGTGACTTGCGGTTTTAGAGTGTTAAACGATTAGTGCAAAACTATAATGAGATGACATTTGATGTTTGTGCATTGGACAATATTTAACTTGAAGAACTGTACACGAGTGTCTTGTTTATTCTTAACTGTAATTTAATTTGTAATTAGTGACTTTGTCTGGAAACAGAAACCAAGAAATAGAGAAAGCCTTGACTGTTAGTTTAGTATAAGTGGTACGAGCACACGCACATACGGGTCTTCGTGTGTTTAATGACTTTACGACTCCAAACTAAGCTCATTAATTGACTGATCGGTCTTCTTTCATGAGCTATTCTTTCAAATTTTTCTTTTTCGCTAATCGCGTCCCCAGCCACCAGAACAGATTACACGCTTTATCCTATGTTAGTGCAAATAATACGGCTAAACGAGTAAATAGCTTACAAAGTCGCAGACGTTTTCTAGTAGAGTACGGCGTGCAGTGATAGAATGGAGGAAATTACGTGACACTTTCGTTAGTAATGTTAAAAATGTTGCTTTAAAAATTGATACAAACAGATAGATTTACTCTCGATATGAATATTTACTTCATAGCGCTTAGCCTTCACTATTTAATATTACTTCCCCTAGGCATACATTAGAATAGGATGCGTTCCACAATATCTGCTGTCGGGAAATTAGCGATTTTCCTATTACGTTGTTAGTCTTGTTATGTCTACTATTATTTCCCTTTCAAAATAATATAGGCCTAATATTTGTGGTTGCTAATCGCCACTAGAATCGCTATTGGCTATATTACCTCAGATATTTTGTCAGTTATAAAGTTATTGTGACGTACAGTATAATAAAAGGAATATACTTAAACAATTTTAAGTCGCTGGAGATATTTTAAAGAGACCCAAATTTTATGTGTAAAACTGGCAGTATAAAAAATGTTTTATAGTAGGCTATGTCTAATATTCGTTGAGAGAAGTATCGGCATTCAATCAAATGTGCACAGATAAACACACTGACACCCATGATTACAATCATGTCGCCAGATCAAGTAGCAAACATTATAAGGGTTGTTGATACGCCGTGTCAAAGACGTCTACGTTATTAGCCCTCCAGCGTATTTGCGCCTTACCCTGCAATTTCCTGCCGTACGTTCTAAGTGGAAGCATTTTAAAGGTACCCTCCTCTTCTCTTCTGTGCTCCTCTGCTTTTCATTGAACTCTTAAATTAGATTACTTTTTTCTTTTTCAATCAATTTGAGCCTGCAGGATTTAATATTTTATTCTTTGTGCCGATAAAACAAAGTTAAAATTTATTTGACGTCAACGGAGAATTTTTACAAAAGGTATTCTACTGTGTTTTTGTTGTTAATAAAAATTTATTTTAAAATGTCCTTTCGAAGGTATTACTTATTTATTGAAGTTTTTTAATGGATTTGCGTTTACTCTCTTTTGTAATATTGATAGATTAAATTTATAATATCCTGTCTCAACTAAGTAATTTAATTTTGTTTCACAAATGCGATTTACTTTGTCTAGACTTGTTTAAAACTTTAATAAAAAAAAATATTTGATACAAGGCGTAGTCAAAGAATAAAAGAATGGCTCATGTTGAATAAGCAAGTAGTGGCCACACACACACACACACACACACACACACACAAGTATATCTACCTCGTAGTTAGTTATACACAATCCCATATGTGGTACGTAGTTGAAGGCCTCGCAGTAAGGCTATATTTCCCTCCTTGTAGGATCTTATTTGCATTTGCTTGTATGCAACATATTACAGACTTATATTTTGTAAGTTCTGTTAGTGGCATGCACATACTACTATAAACTGGGTAAGACTTTAAGCCCAAAATATTCATGACTAAAATACGTATTTACGCTTTACAGCCTTTTCAAAGTTTTTCTGGAACCAGGTTAAGAAACGCGTCTGTATAACCTAAAAAATAAAACTCAGTGTATTACGTTATATATTCACAACCTATAATTGTATGCATACATTCTGACTAAAATATATGCAGTTGAGCGCGCGAGCACCATATTGTGTGTTGTGCGTGCGCGCGCATATTTGTGCATGGCGCATAGAAAGAGAGAGACAGAGACAGAGACAGTGGTGAGGGACATGCAACTTTTTGTTTATTGAAGGAAACAACTTTAAGGAATAACTGAGCTTGTTATCACAGGATAACAGCTCCACATGGTCAACACCTATTTTTTCTCATACAAAAGATTTGCTTATAGTATGTTATTTTTATGTTATACTGATTGCAAATAGTTAAATAAATTTAAAAAAAATTATATTAACAAAAACTACACCCTAAAAGTATTTCTATCATGACGCTCACTCCTCACGCATATATATATATATATATATATATATATATATATATACAGTATATGCTACATTGTTGGTTTATATACGGTTATCCATCAGCATTCTTCGAGAATTCAACATGTCGGCGTTTTGCCGGGCTCATTCAAACATCAAAAAAATTGTAATGTCTGAAAAATCAGAATAAAAAGTAATTACAAGTGTTCAAGTTGGAAAGTATAGTATGAAAATAAAAGTCAAGTACAGGTAATATATTGTCAGGTGATTCAAGATATGTACGAAGGTTTCTGCGCCTGCGATTCCACTGAAAGTTTATACAAAATTCGCAGCTACACCATTTATCACTGACTTGTATATACTATGAATTAACTGACTAAACATTACACTATCATACCGAACTTGATAATGTTGATCAGCTGAAGTTTTAGGTTAGTTTCGTTATATCACAAATATGCACTGCTAATCTGAATAAGGTCGAGCTGACTGATGTTGTAATGTGACAAACATTACAGGCCCAGTCAAACAAAATAAAATGACCAATCCTAAAAAATAAACAGAAAAACTACCTCTATCAAGGAAAAATAACATAAAATGTAAAATAAAACTATAAAATAAGTAAGAGTATAAAGTTAAAAATAATGTAAAATCCAACACAGATGTACAATACCAAGTAAGAACAATATTGTAAATAATTATAAGCTGAACACTGTGGAAAAAAGTGATAGGGCCTAAGTGAAGGAAGAAAAAGTGTAATATAATGAATGATCAGTAATAACAGAAAAGACTGTTAAAATTAATGATTAACTCCAAATGTATGAAACAAAAGAAATATAGACTATAAGTAAGATTAAGGGAGACATGATTTATATTATTTTGAATGTTCAGCAACATTGTATTAATTAGGATTTAAAGCCAAGTCCCATATTTGTTTCAAGGGAAAAGACTACAATTAGAAGGTTCAATTTATTTAAATAATTGTATTAGGAGTTAGTTATGTTTAAATATTTTTTGTGTGTAATAATGTTAGTAATATTGCTATTAAGAATATTATGCTATTATGGCTATTATGAATTGTCAAAGAAGAAAAAGGTTGTAAGAAAATAGACACACTGTTATGTATAAAATACCATAGATACCTAAATTAGGCTCAGACACACTAAATAGAATTAATTAATCAACAAAATTTGGCAAACTAAGGAAACAATTACTACTATGGGATGTAAACCAGTTTGTAATAAGTAATAATCCCATCAATCAATTTAATCCCAGCCATAAAGGCGCAACTCTAAAGTAGCGTGTCTATAATTCCTGTTTTAAGGTAATATTAGTGTTGAAAGGTAATAGAAGCATTAATTTCAGATAATCAAACCACTATAAAGGTAATATAAACAGTAAGAAATATCCTAATCAACAAAACAAAATGTTAAATAGTTCAGTAGAAGGTAAAACTAAGGAATTCACAATGACTTATACTAAAAGTAAAAGAAATCAACTATTAGTAAAATAACTAGTAGTATAATAAATTAATTAATCAGAAATGATATAACTAAGAAACCAAATGATGTCAGTATAAAGGTAATTACAATGTTTAAACACACAAGCCAAACAGAAAATATCTTCAGTAAATGTAAACCTATATGAAAATAGTGCAAAGACCAAAATTTTGTAAAGATGGTCATTCATCTATTAGGAAACAGACACCTATCAAAAGGGATATCAAAATCTTTGTAATTTTATAAGGAAGAACACTATGTAATTAGATTTAACTATAATTATATGATAATTATGGAGTAAATTAGAGTGAAAGTGTAAAAATCTTATAATTTAAATAATAAGGGTCATGTGACACCTAATTTCATTATGATTAACCAATGAGGAATTTTCGAAATTTGCTCAAACTCGTTGAAGAGGAAGAAAAAACATCACAGTCTTTTGTTAAATCTAAAGGTATCAACATCAACTCAGTGAAGCTAATAGCCAGAGTATTGTACAGGATCAGATCCGAGTGTAACGGAAAAAATACAAGAATATAAAAAAGAAAAAAAAGATATAAAGTGACAGAAGATTCAATAAAAATATAACAAAATAATAAGAAATAACCAACCTGAAGTCTATTAGAAGAAGCTAATATAAAAACAATAACGGTAAAGGAGAGAAATATAAGACGGTGAGATCGAAAATAACCTTATATTAATAAACTCTTTAATAAACTACACCAACACCAAAATTAACTGCACTACACTTCATAACAGCACAAAAGTGAACATAAAAGCAATTGCAAATAGACACATTGAACTTTATTAGAAAAAAACATTTATTTAAACAAAAACTCGTAGCAGCATTTTTCCATACAACGTGAGCTGGTCAACAAGCGGCCATCTTTGATTTTCTGTAGCCTTCCGCTCAGAGCGACGCCAGTTCAGCTTTCGGTATAAAATTGAAAAAAAACATTAACATTTTGTTCTAGACAAATAAAATTAGTTTAAACCATTTTTAGTCAATAAGAGGTATAATTATTGTAAGGTATTGTACTTACAATCTGTGTTTCTTACTTTATAATAGCAGTCAGATAAGAATCTAACAAAATAACATTATTAAATATTTTATAAAATTTGTAACGGCCCAACTGAGTATGAGTCGGTACGGGCAGAATACATTTCGACCCAATAGTTGTCGAATCAACTCTGAATAACGAAACGTTTTAATAAAAACTAATTAAAATGGTACATCGAGTATTCAATTTTTTTGTAAATTGAATTAGGATTAAGGGTTTTCAGGCATTAAAGAAGAGAAAACTTACAGCGGCTATTGGAATTAGATTCAACCCAAGTAGCCAGCGACATAACCTAGTTCTACTGAATCGATACGGAAATCGAACGGGATTTACACAAACCATTTGTTTCAAATAAAATTTACCACTCCAGAGAAAGTGAATGGAATAATAATTAGCCAGTTTTCTTACTAATAAAGATAAATTTTGGGAAGAATTACACGAAATTAATTAGAATTAATTAAAATAATAAAAGATAAAAAATAATATAACTTTTTTTCGAATAAAAATAAAAATTTTTTTGACCAATATTTCCGACAAGCAAACACGAATTTAAATAACGTTAACAGACCTAGATTATTTGAAACTTTACGTTTCAAATTGACGTAACCAACGTGAGGCGAATTCACTACTTATTCAGTAATTTATTAAAACCCTCGAAAACGTTTATAGATTTGAAATTTTATGTTTCAAATTGACGCAACCAACGTGTGGCTGGGTAAACCATAAAACCCATACATATTGGTTTACGTTTCAATGTGTAGTGTGGCGGGACTGGATCGAAGAGTTGAACAAACAGTTCTGACGAAAAGCGGATTGCAAACTCCAAAGTCACTGTGGAGTTCATAGTTTTAAACCACACTGGTATTCACTACTGATAGATTATTACCCTACACGTATTTAAATAATTGATTTTATCTCTAAATGGCTATGTGACACGTTATGTGTCTTCCTGAAGACATACATATTATAATTAATGCTTGGCAATATCTGTTTTTCAGCGTAATAGTATATTAAAATATTAGTCTTCAGTAAAGTTGGGAATGAATGAGAAAGTAGGTAAATACTGTTTTACTGATAACGTTTACTCTCCAAAATATTTACTAATAGCCTAACAATTACCATCATTATTTGCTCTGCCATTTGCCATTATTCTCCGCGCAGGTTCGTATGTGTGCCCTTTTACTGTGAAGACAAAGGGTACATATTGTTAAAGTGACTTAGAGAGCAGAATAAAGATTGGTATTTTGTTGAAGGAAGCTACATTCTAGACATTGCCTAAAACATTGCCTTCTTTTCCGGTGACATTAATTGGCCTGCTCCTTTAATGTAGCCCACCTAACACGATCCTAAGATATTCTTGTTTAACTACCTGAGATAACCCAAAACCTTTCCTGTCCTTTCATCGACCTTAGATCTTCCTCTAGGTCATACCCCACCTGGTATGACCCTGTATGTAAAATAAACATTACGTTTTCCATTGAAGACATGATCTAATCACCAATGATCTCTGTATCCCAATGAAAGAGGTAAAGCTACAGACATGCACTTCTCTGTTTTCCCCCACAGTTAGAGTCTATGTTCACAAATTGGTCCAATAATTTCCCTTGGAGATTTCCTTTCAAATCTGTGTTGCAGAACTTCTGTTAATTTGGTAAGGTCATAAGGTCTTATATATTTTAAAGTTATTCGCACGGGCTATCAATCGATTGCTCAGGATGTTATCCAGGCAAAACATGTCCTGTTTCTCTCTTCAATCTTTCTCTTTATTACCTCTGCTTTATCAAAGTCTTCGTTGACGGATGAGCTGAGATACTGGAAACCAGAGGCTGCATCAAAATAATAATCACCAAACACGTAGGGCTGCTGGCGTTGCACTTGCCTCTTCTTACGTACAAGCAGATATTTGTCCTTTCTTCACTTACATGGAGTCTGCTTTACAAGCCTCTTATCTTGTTTTAGTAAGACATTTTTAATTGATAGTAGAGACCTACCAATAATAACTGGATACCAATAACTCTAATGATTATATAGAAAATATGAAACTTTGAAACCTTGTACTTTTAAAAGTAATTCTGTATAAAAATTACAATAAAAAATTATAGTATAAACTTATAAACATTTACAAATTAGGAGAAAATAAAAATAAAGTGTTGATTTAATAATGCCTTTACGTTTAATACATTTACTCACTTGTAGACTTCCTTGTATAAATAATGACTGGAAAAAAGAATGTGTCTTACTTCACACTCTAGGGGTTGCCTTAAAGATTCTACAGATCTACGTCTTGATAAAGAGAATAATTTTGGCGAATTGCACGTGTATTCATACCAGAGCAATGTGTAGCTGGAGGAGTTGAGACGACAGCGTTCCTATTTTAGCAAACAAAAATATAAAGAAAATAGTTTGCCGTACGTTGTTATGCAAGAATATTTTCCTTGTAATATGCACTGTACTTTTATAGGTGCTGTTGGAGATTCTGAGCTACTTCAGTTAGAAAGAATTGGACGTCAAGACAATAGCGAAATTGATGCCGAGTCCGTTGGTAATACGCATCTAAACAAATCTGAGCAGTAGCGTTAACATAATTGACAGTAGCGTTAAATCACAAAAACCTACTATTTACTACGAGTAAAAAAAAAACGGGTTTCAAATAAAATAGCTTTTGTATATTGTAGGAATTTAGGTACGGTAATGTAAAAACATAAAAATTACACATCAGTGTGAACGGTATTCCTGTCAGAATAGACAGTGATAATTCTATTTGACTGTTTTTCCATTTTTTTTAGCGAATTTTTGTGGCTTACTGCATATGATAACTTATTTCCCAAACTTAACTTATACTATCTATCACATATCATTATTTTATATGATGAAGTGTATACAAATTTTAAAGTAAGTTAACAAACGAGTTTGCAAACACCGTTAATGTACACAATTTTTGATACAAGAAACCATCGAAACTTGAGAAGAGAAGTGAGAGACAAAGCGGGAGATAAAAAACAGTGGCTGATACAGATAGACACGGACAAACGCACGGGTAGAAAGACGGAGAACCGTACGAAAGAAACCATGATTAAAGCAGATAGCACTCAAGGAATGAAGTATTAGTGTTTTAAAGTCACGTTAAAAGTATTAATTAATTATTTTTAGTATTTGTGTAATCATTAATAACAATTAGGTTAATCGATGACTTTGATTTACGAAGTCAACTTACAAGAGTCCTGATGCGCATGAAATATCTTATTTATTAAAAATAACACAGAATAAAAATTAGAGAGAATTTCTCTTAAAAAATTTGAAATATTTGGTTAGGAATTATAAAATTCCAGACACGCGGGTTTTTTCTTGCTTTTAATTGGGTTTTTATTTTCTATTCCCTTGTGTTTTTGGTGCACTCAACAGAATTAAATCATTTCCATCTTAAAATAAATATTTAAGTTATAGTAATAACAACTCTTTAGTTCTACTAATTTTGGATTTCCCAAGACACGCAATCTGTGAGTTTATATAAGACGTATAACTCAGTTTAGAATTACTTTACAATGAAACTGAAACTGTTCTGTAATGTAGGTTACAGTACATTCGTTATAATTAAATTCAAATAACTACGTTGAACCAGGATTCGAGTATCATGGGATTACATTTGCGGACTCTGTTAGATTTTCTGTGATTTAAACAATATGGCAAACGCTTGGTAGAAATGTTTTATAAAAGGTGTAATATTTGTTACATTATTACTGCGCTACTGTGAGTGGAAAACAAACATTACCAACGTCAAGAAAAATTAGGTTTAATAGAAATAACATTTCCATAGAAAGTGCCGCTGATTAATATTGTATTAATTTTTTTAATCGTTAGTTACATTTTGCTAAGAACACTGGATTACTACCACAAGATATAAATCCAGTTTTATTAAAACGTTGTTTATAAGTTAGCCTACAATTAACATGGTACGACGGTCCACGAATCGTCGTATTGTACAGTGGAAAACAAAATACAGGCACCAATGAGGTCACTAATTACCAGCTTTAATTAGTCACAAATAACAATTTGTGACCACGAAGGTAACAATGTGACCTTATTACCGTACTAATTAATAAAATAATTACTTTCCACAATCCGCAACAACCACTTAATCGGCACTAAATAAATCTCCAACAGTAACTGACTTCTAAGAGACGGTCGTAGAGGCTTATATATACCCCGTAGAAGCTACAGAATAATTTTCCTTTCTCCTGGCGGCATGGCGACATAATTAGCGTAGTTACAAGTACTCTTAACAGTCTGGAGGCTACGTGTTTTCACGACCTTGAGGCAAACGCTGCATGCTCTGGGGTAGTCGAGATACGTGTAGGATGAAGCTCTCGAATCTTTGAAAGGGTTACGTAATTACCGTAGCATATGTCTGTTAATGTATCTTTAATGTAGTATAAAGTTTACCGCTAAAACTGTGACAGCTATAATAACTGCTGTTGCCATGAAACAACTCTTGTCTTAAAGTAATAAGAGTAGTAATGACGTAGTACGAGCTTAACAAGTTAAATATTATTTCAAAATTATTTGAGACTTACTTAAGTTGCGTGTTGACTATGCGACACGCCTTTCAGATATGTTGAATCATAAAAAGTTAAAAACAAATATTTTATCAACTTCAAGTAGCTTGGCACTGCTGACTTACCAAAAAATAAACAGCACCATAGCAAATTCCAGCCTTCATAGCAGATCCTCTAGAAGCTGTATACCGACTGCAGTACCATAGTGACTTTCTCAGAATGGTTTAGTAAAATGACGAATTAAAATAAGTGAAGCTAAATCAGTATGACTTCTTACATCACGAAACTCATAATTGGTCAATGGTTAATATTAAAATATATGCAAATTCAAGTTCAAACTGGAGTAAAACACTTGATACACGAACATACCAAAACTTATACGGACCGATAGTATACAACTGTAGGAGATATACTAAACATTTTACACAAAAATATCCTAAGATTCCAATCGGAAATCTTCCGAGCCACAGTGCGCTTTGGTAGATCTCCAGCTTTACGTTCCACAAAATAAAATACAGCTTTACGTTCTAAAGAAACATAACAAATACGCATATTTTTAACATACTACTATAAAGGGACATGAAAACAAATTTGTTGAAGAAATAAGCACTGTGCCTAACTATAAAAAAAGACTGAAGAAACAACGGCCATCTGACCTTTAAAAGCTGAAGCGAGTTTCGTTCAAACGAGTTGTCGCATAACTGATGTGGTCAAGATCCTGTGCCTGTAGATATTCACTGCTTAATTTGGCGAGTCTAAGATAGCGTATAACTCATGACAGTAAATATTCTTGAACATTGAAAATAAAAGTGCAATAAGGATACAGTTACGCAAATACTATGTCTATGAGGTCATTTGAAAAGCCGACACGCGCACGCTCTCACACACGCACATACACGCACGCACACACGCGTATACATAAATACATACATACATAAATATATGTATACATATGTTACGTTATTACAGAACGTTCTACATGTTTCTCGGCTATCCCAGCAGAGTCCAGCTGTAATGTGCGTGTGCGTATATATTGCTGCTACTTTGAGATGGAAGATAAATTACGTGATAGTTATCACGCGACAACCTGACCTAGGCTGTTCCAGACTACACCGGTCCGCGCGCACGTGTTCAAAGCCGCAAGCAATTACACTCTAGTGTTTTCTAGTAGTGTTGACGCGTATTATGGAATATTCTGGAATGTCAGCGATATAATATAAATATAAGCATTCAGCGACGCTTAGTTTTAGTTTTAGTGGTGATTTATTCAAGTGAGGTTCGAGTTTTTGTCAGCGATTTACACAGTGCGTCTGAAGTGGTGTATTAGTGAAACGTGATTACAGTGCTGAAGTGATATTAGAATTAAAGGGATAATTGTAAGATTATTATTTGTGTAGACAGTTTTGCTCGAATTATTGTACGTTTATAATCTTGCTGAATAACTGGTTGATTTCAAACTGTCAATTGAGATTAGAGAAAGCTGATGACTAGTGACTTAATTGGTGCCTTGTAATTTGTTTTCCACTCTGTGTGTGTGTGTGTGTGTGTGTGTGTGTGTGTGTTCACATATTTTTCTGTAAATGTTGTAACGTGACATACAGTAGCACCAGACTTACAAGTATAATTAATGGAAGAAAAGCTGTATACTAAAGGAAAATAATAACTTATTAAATGAAGAATGATAGCACAACACCACTAATTTAGACTTAGACAATGACGATGACTAGACCCAATAGATTGGATAAGGTGAGACAGAAACAATAATTCAAGAAACTAATAACTACACGTATAAGAACCCAAATATTAACAAGAATGATATACAAATAAGAGTACAAAATCAAATAGGGAAATAAATAATATGTAACCTAGAGGAAAGTTAAAATGAAACCAAATGTAAAAACAAAATATACTAATAAAATATAGAAAGAATGTTAATAAATAAGCAATCAAAAGACACTAATATAAAATAAAACTGAAAAATAATAATTCATTGGGAAGGTGATAATAAGTAACAAACATTGACAGGACACAGCATAGATAAATACATAAATCTAGATTAAGATGTTAAGAGGTAAACCCCAAAAGTGATAGTGAATGAACTACATAAACATTAGTTAAGAAAGTGCAGTGTAGTCAACTATAAAATAATAAACTGGTAATAATAGATCATCTATTAGACTTGTAGTCATCTATTAAACCAACATGTAATAATTATAGTATAAGTAGGATAAGGGGTATATTTTTTTAATGTTAATGAAGGAAGGTAATAAAGTTATATTTATATTCTTTAAAATGAGATTACAAGGGAATATTATGGCATAGTTAATTGTTCAATTTTGTTATAGGTTTCTTTATTAGTAATTATGTTGAGGATTATGTTAAACAAAACCATTCAAAACATGTAAAACTTCAGATACAGGCATGGACTTAAAAAAGAGTTATTAAATAGTTATATAATGATATATGATGATAAAAATAATCAGATGATATGATTTAAGTTAGTTTGTTTCAGTAATAATGTTTAGTAGCATGTAAAGTTAATATAAATGAATATAAACCATTGTCATGAGTATAAGGTAGGTGAATTATGAACTCTAGGCATTAGGCCTATAACTGATAATCAGAAATTGGTGAAATTTAAGATAAAGCAATAGCCATTGAGAAAATAAAGTGTATAATCTGTTTACGTTTTATAATAATAGTGTAGGACACAAAACTGAATAGATAATAATTACTTTAAATGTAATTAACAAAAAAAACCAAATGAAAAAATAGTAATGTGTAATAATTTGACAAAAGGTAACTTTGTGTGTTATCAAAATAATTTGTAAACAAAGGGCAAACTAATGGTGTTATTATATATAATATTACAGGTAGTATAAGGAAGTTATAATTATTTGAAGATTTTTAATGATATTGTATAGAAAAACGTTGGTTTGATATAACAATGTTATAAATTATCAACCAATGGGAATTAGTTTTTTAGAGGAGGTTGCCATAACAATCGAACTTTTGTTACAAGGAAACCGTAAATAAATTGTATTCATTCCATTATTAGAGTTTGAGTAGGGTGGATGTATGAAACCCACAAAGGAATAAAAAGAAGTAATTCAGCCATTTTTATCAAAAGTACTGATTCAGAAGATAAACTCAATCACAGTAATGACACTGATAGTAAACAAATAAATAAATTCAACAATAGAAAGAAAAATTAACCAGAAGAAATTGCTGAAGAAGCCCAAGTGAAGGAATAACAATCCACTGAAGGAAGAAAATAGCTGAAAACGTGAATGAACCCTGGAACCAACCTTAACCAATAGGACTGAGGGAATTTAAACATCGTAAGCAGATCATTAACGAAAATTGAACTTGGAATTCACCGAAATACCCAAGAAAGGACAAGCAGCAGTATTCGAGAGAAGTATTACCCAGGATAGCAGAGACGACAACGTGTTAAGTATCTTTTAAATACAACGTCACTGAAAAACACAAGACAATCAACCATAAGGGAACTAAAGGGAACTAAACTTTTCACACCACTTTTCACTTTTAGTAAACACATGAACTTGATTTTTGTTAACCAACACCTCAATTTGAATAACTATGTCAATCCAAATTTGATTTTTTAAGAAATATGTTTTAAAAAAGGAAGGTTTACTAAACGTAAATAACCTATAAAACACTGATTCCCAAATCGGTAATTTACCACTATAATTTAAGTGTATCACCTGTTCTATAATATTTATAAGGTATATTGCAAGATCTTGTACTTTTATTAGTCTATACAACAACATTTTCTGTAGTCACAAGAACCTCGACCTGAGAATTAAATAAACGAAGACAACTAAACGCCATAGCGGTGAGTCTACATAAACACGAGCGGACAGAATAGCCAACCGTGAATAGTTCAACATGCCGGCGCAAAATAAGAATTACATTTTGAAGGAATTTGTAGAAATTGAAGCTTATTGATAATTGTTAATAAAACTTAGTACAACGTTAAACTGTATGTTTGATTTTATTCAACAAAATATAAAATTTTGGGCAAGAAAATATAGAATAATTAACTTTACGACTTCGATTTACTGCGGAGAGTTGGCTAACCAGACGTAGAGGCAGTAAATTCGAATCTGAACGACCGAACGGGTGAGTAGACATTCGACACTGGTAAGTCTATTAAAACAGTAATATTCGGCTTATTACAATGTGTCACTTTGCCTGTGAGTTATTAGTTAATTACACTCTAACCTGTTGGAATTTCAAAGTAAGTTATAAATTAAAACTGTGCCTATTTTCGTCATTAATGTGTACAGGATAAATGCAGATTCGTATTTTTAAGTTTTACCGTAATATTATTGTAATTTTAACTGAATTACCTTTTACAAAGATTGCTGTTAGTCTTTGTCTTTTTCTTCCTTCGTGGGATTCAGCTAAAAGGCCATTCGGGCTCGTTACAAAAGGTTACTATTATATACAGCGCTTTCTTGGTATTCTGAGCAAACTGCCTTTCTGATTATACCTGTACTCGTTGATTCTACTCATGTATTGAAGCTACCGTAATTAATTTTGTTTGAATACTGCGTGTCTAAAACCATATCTTCAATTAGGTATGTCCTTACGCCGCTATGTTTTCTATAACAACTTCATCTCAGCTTTCTTCATCATATGTCTGTCCTTTTCTGTGGGTATCTACGAATGGCGTTCATATGACAGCACTGGTTCCTGTAGTTTCGTACAATATAATAATAGTCATTAATATTGTTGTTATAATGTTGCCTAAGCAGTCTAGGTGTTTCGGTAGGCAAGGTACGCTGTTTTTATATGAGCCGTTCAGCATACAAGGAAGGCAGCACTACGCATCTGGCGCTCATTATTAAGCCAGAATCTTATACCGGGTGCTCTATAATTCTACCTGGGAGCTGAAAAACGCGTCTTTATTTAGGGGTGTGCCCGGGATTCGAACCGGGACCTCTAGATTAGTATCTGTGCACAATAGCCTGGCCTACTAAGCTATAGGCCTACTAATAACCAGTGTTGTGCCATATGATCTTAGTAATTTTTGTTTCAGTATCACGATCACACTCGTAACTCTCAACACAACCGCGGTAGTATTTAATGCAAGAAACGTCTCTCTCACCTTCGTCGTGACTGATCGCATTACTGCTAAGTGCACACAGGATACGGATATTGGCAGATTACAGATTCCGTATTATGACACATGACTGTCAAACACAGATTACGGATTATTGCTAACCTATACAATGCATCGTCTTTAGTTTCACTTTTCCCTATTTAATTTGTATTTTTAACTTATTAATTCAATATCTACTTAGTCTATTCTGTTAAAATTGACCACAACAATTTCAAAAACAATCTCTCGCTTACTATGCAGCCCAGGTTCTCGTCTACCACTAAAATTCTTTTAATGAAGAAATTTGTGTTAGTGGTTGAAATCACAATCAGAATGAACACTGTTGCACACCACTATATAAAAATTATTCCGATTAGCGCTTTCAAGCTTCACAGCTCATCGTCAGATAGGGAATATGTGAAACCCAACCCTTCACCCCTCTCCCCACCATGCTGACCTACAACAAACTTAAAATTAATGACCCTTCCCCACCCCCTAAACTCTGTCTCACCATCTGTACAGTTACATATTTTTCTAGTAAATTCCATGTGTTTCAGTGTGTGTGTGTGTGTGTGTGTGTGTGTGTGTGTGTGTGTGTGTGTGTGTGTGTGTGTTCATCCTTTTAAACTTACCCTCTTCCTCTCCACACACGTGGGTCAGTCACACACCCTTATTTTAAAACATCCAATTAGTACTATGCAATATAATTCTTAATCTTATCTATCTGCCCTCTATTATTTACTTCTTAATCATGTTATAAAATATTTCTTCATTATCAAATTTAATTTTAATATTAATTAAATTGTCTAACCCTTTTTCTCTTTCTTTCAATATTTCTAACTCCTCTCTAAGCTTCCTTTCAACTGTGTTATTTACTACTTTTACAATTTCGTATTCTTCCAAAGGATTAACAAACTTATGGTTGTCTTCTATGAAATGTCTTGCATATAACGAATTGGTTGTTCTATTACCTTCTCCACGTTTGTGCTCAGACAACCTGCATACGAATTTTCGTCCTGTCTCCCCTAGGTACACTTTGTTGCAGTCTTTACATTTTAAATTATAAATTCCGCTTTTCTGTAATACTGGAATTTTTTCTATATTCTTATTCCTTATCTTATCAAATACCGTTTCACATTTTTTAATAGCTAGATCTACTCCATATTTATTAAAACATTTTATAATTTTTCTAGTATGTGAATCTATGTATGTCAATGACCCTGCATAATTCTTTTGTTCTGGTTCTATTTTAGCTTTTTGTATGTTGACCCTTTTCATAACTTTATCCACTATGTTGGTGCTATAATTATTATTCTTTACAATTCCCTTTATCGTTTTTAACTCCCTATCTTTTGATTCGGTCTCTTTTAAACACTTCTGAGCTCTGTAACAAAAGGAATTGATTGCCGCCATTTTATATCTGTATGAGTGGTAAGACTCTCTTGGTATAATTATATCAAAATACGACTCTTTCCTAAATATCCCAAACTGTAGTTTCTCATTATCTTTAATTTCTATGTTTAAATCTATGTAATTTATTTGCTTACCTCCTATCTCTTCCTTAAATTGTAAGTTTTTATCCTTATTATTTACCTCCTTTACAAACTCATGCACTTCTTCTATACTTCCTTCCCAAATTACTAATACATCATCAACGTATCTAGACCATAATTTTATATTGTCTTTATACTTAGTGGAAGTTATTAATTGCTTTTCAAAATCATTCATGTATATTTCAGCAAGAATAGGAAATAACGAAGACCCCATAGGTAAACCTTTTTTCTGTATATAAAACTTGTTATTAAACCTAAAATAGTTCTGATTTACACATTCTTTAATTACTTTCATCAACTGCTTTTTATACCTGTATTCTCCCATATTATTATCGTTTATTAACTTCATAACTTTATTTACTGTGATATTAGTAAACATGTCCTTAACATCCAGTGATATAAATATTGTATTTACATTAATGCTAATATTTTCTAATTTTTCTATCAATTTTACATTATTCTCTATGTTGTATTTTGTCCCAAATTCATATTTCACTTTCAGTACTCTGCTAACTTCCTTTGATAATTTATAAATAGGTTCATTAATAAAAGAAACAATCGGTCTAATTGGTTTTCCTTCTTTATGTATCTTAACCTGACTTTTAAAAGTTGGTGCTGTTGGATTACTTTCCAATAAATACTTTTTCTTATTTTCTTCTATAAATGTTATCTGTTTCATCATTTGTTTTATCCTTGACTGGTACTTACTTGTATAATCATACTTTATTTCCTCGTATGGTCCTTCCCTTATAAATTCTTCCGTTTTCTTTATGTATTCTTCCTTACTCATTAGTACCATTGTATTTCCTTTATATTGTAAAATTAATGTAAAATTGATAGAAAAATTAGAAAATATTAGCATTAATGTAAATACAAAATTGATATCACTGGATGTTAAGGACATGTTTACTAATATCACAGTAAATAAAGTTATGAAGTTAATAAACGATAATAATATGGGAGAATACAGGTATAAAAAGCAGTTGATGAAAGTAATTAAAGAATGTGTAAATCAGAACTATTTTAGGTTTAATAACAAGTTTTATTTACAGAAAAAAGGTTTACCTATGGGGTCTTCGTTATCCCCTATTCTTGCTGAAATATACATGAATGATTTTGAAAAGCAATTAATAACTTCCACTAAGTATAAAGACAATATAAAATTATGGTCTAGATACGTTGATGATGTATTAGTAATTTGGGAAGGAAGCATAGAAGAAGTGCATGAGTTTGTAAAGGAGGTAAATAATAAGGATAAAAACTTACAATTTAAGGAAGAGATAGGAGGTAAGCAAATAAATTACTTAGATTTAAACATAGAAATTAAAGATAATGAGAAATTACAGTTTGGGATATTTAGGAAAGAGTCGTATTTTGATATAATTATACCAAGAGAGTCTTACCACCCATACAGATATAAAATGGCGGCAATCAATTCCTTTTGTTACAGAGCTCAGAAGTGTTTAAAAGAGACCGAATCAAAAGATAGGGAGTTAAAAACGATAAAGGGAATTGTAAGGAATAATAATTATAGCACCAACATAGTGGATAAAGTTATGAAAAGGGTCAACATACAAAAAGCTAAAATAGAACCAGAACAAAAGAATTATGCAGGGTCATTGACATACATAGATTCACATACTAGAAAAATTATAAAATGTTTTAATAAATATGGAGTAGATCTAGCTATTAAAAAATGTGAAACGGTATTTGATAAGATAAGGAATAAGAATATAGAAAAAATTCCAGTATTACAGAAAAGCGGAATTTATAAATTAAAATGTAAAGACTGCAACAAAGTGTACCTAGGGGAGACAGGACGAAAATTCGTATGCAGGTTGTCTGAGCACAAACGTGGAGAAGGTAATAGAACAACTAATTCGTTATATGCAAGACATTTCATAGAAGACAACCATAAGATTGTTAATCCTTTGGAAGAATACGAAATTGTAAAAGTAGTAAATAACACAGTTGAAAGGAAGCTTAGAGAGGAGTTAGAAATATTGAAAGAAAGAGAAAAAGGGTTAGACAATTTAATTAATATTAAAATTAAATTTGATAATGAAGAAATATTTTATAACATGATTAAGAAGTAAATAATAGAGGGCAGATAGATAAGATTAAGAATTATATTGCATAGTACTAATTGGATGTTTTAAAATAAGGGTGTGTGACTGACCCACGTGTGTGGAGAGGAAGAGGGTAAGTTTAAAAGGATAAACACACACACACACACACACACACACACACACACACACACACACACACTGAAACACAAGGAATTTACTAGAAAAATATGTAACTGTACAGATGGTGAGACAGAGTTTAGGGGGTGGGGAAGGGTCATTAATTTTTAGTTTGTTGTGGGTGAGCAGGGTAGGGGAGAGGGGTGAAGGGTTGGGTTTCACATATTTCCTGTCTATTCCCGATCTGACGATGAGCTGTGAAGCTTGAAAGCGCTAATCGGAATAACTTTTATATAGTGGTGTGCAATAGTGTTCATTCTGATTGTCACTAAAATTCTGGATAAGCCTATATCATGTGTGTGTGTGTGTGTGTGTGCGCGTGCGCGCGCGCGCGCGTGTGTGTATATGCGCGCGCGCGCTCGTATCTGTTTGTCTGTCTTTCTGTGTACTGTAAAACTTTGCTCGAAGGCTTAATAACACTTTACAGAGACAAAAATTTGCTAATTGCAAATGCAACCTATGTGGAGAACTATCTGAACCTATCCTATGCCTAGGGGTGTGGTTTCAGGCGTTTTAATAAGAATGAACATCAATCGATGAAGATTTTAGCCCATGCTTAGGGAGCTTGTGTTGCACGTTGTGCAGATTATTCCTTTCTGTCCAACAAGTGACCTTGAGGAAGCAGGGTTTTTCATAAAATTCTGACTGAAAAATGCATCACTGAAATCTTAGTAGTCCTATCACATTTGTTCACTAACGATCTAGAAACAGAAAAGTGTTGACATCAATCGGGAACTGCTTGCAAGCCTAAAAGGTAATGAAAACTTTGCTACAACCCTTGGTTTATTCGGTAACTATGTGCTTTTTTCACTGCTGGGACGAACACTGTGAAATTGGCCACAAATAGCATTTTGTTTTTCAAAACTGAAAGATAGTTCTTTTTTTATATATTTATACCTAAAAATATAAATATGTAGGATGTCTTGCTTTTAAGTATTTCTTCCAGTTGCATCGCGTTATCAAGTACTATACGGTTTATTTCCAGAATACTTGGTAATATTTAACATGAGGTTTGCCTTGATTTTCTTATATTGATTAACTCTTGCTTCTCATAATGGGATTTGCTCATTGACGTTGTAGGTTTTTTACCAAGTCAATTGCCTTCCTTCTCTAGTATGTTTTTAAATCTCTTTTAACTTATAAATTACTCATTTTGATTCTCCTTGTAAATCCAGTAGGCCTACCTCTTCTATGGTAGTCTAGCCTGACAGACAGTATTTTGCTTTTCTGCAGAGGCGTAGCCAGGGCGGGAAGGGGGCAGCCGCCCCGGGCGGCAAAGTGAGCATAGACTTGAAAAATTGTTTTCAGTTTATAAAACTACAAGTAACTTGTTTCTTTGATACGAGTATTCCTTAAGAACTACAGGAATATAAGATTTTCTTAATATAAGATTAAGAACTACAACGAGTTCTAAAGAGTTCATGAAGTCTTTTATTAAAGGAAAATTAAACGCTGAGTGTCAAAATATTACAGTTAACAAGGAATCAACTTGAGATCATAAAATGGATGTTGTTAGAGACGAGGCTGTTGATAAATACAACAAAGTTAACGACGTGAATACTTCGAACTGTGAAAGTGTCAAAGTACAGTTACAAGATTCAGTTGGTTCTAGTACCATGGATGATGTTACTCGCGCAGTCTTGAGGTCAGTCGTTTGACAATCAAGCAACAATGGCTGGTATCCATTTAGGAGTTCAGAAGAGAATATAGATTTTGATCTACTACCTGTGTTTGTTCCCTGTGACAACGATTCACTTAACTTGGTTGGAGTTCACGCAGCTCATGTAAATGTTTAGGCAGTGGCATTTTTTGGGACAGTATAACGTCTATTCACCTTCTTTTCATGTTCCACTCATTGATACAGCGTTCTTAAAGACTTCGTAAATATTACTCTGAAAGGCCATTGTGATACCAGGTGGAGTTCAAAAGCAGATGCGGTGAAAGCAATATCCACTCAGCTGAATGAAGTGATCGCTGCACTGGAGAAACTGAGGGATACACAGACTGAAACAATTGATTTGAAGGAAGATGCAACATTAATTAATAATGGGATAGAAAACTTTTATTTTGTGACCTTGCTCTTTTTTTGGACAGATATTCTTTCTTCTATGGCCAAAATCCAGCAAACATTTTGCAGACTAAAGGAATAAGCTTTATTCAATCATTGACTCTTCTGGATATGCTAATGGATAAATTAGAAGTTTAGAGGAACGAGCTGTGTGACAATGTCGTTACTAAGGCAGAGCAGGTGTGTAATGAATGGGGTGTCAAACCAACAAAAAGGATAAGACAGAATCGTACGATGCCAGGAGAGTATGCAGACGATTCTGCATTAACCGTTCGGCAAGAAATCGACGTTCTCCAATAGAAATTTTAGACAAACTATCAGTTTAAGTTTCAAGCCGTTTCTCTAACATAAAAGAGTTAGAAAAATTCTTTGGGTTCCTCTATAAATTTGAGGCGTACGTAAATGATGGTGATATACATTTTAAGGAAAAGCTTTCCCTAATCAATATTAAGTGCACAATGCTTGCAAAACTGTATCCACATGACCTAGTGAAGAATTGTTCAATGACTTGAAAGACATCATATTTTTATTAAAAACGGAAAAAGTTCACGGAGAACAAAAAGACTTTACACCTCAGGGACTGTTACAATACATTTCTTCAATGAGATTTGAAGCCTACAAAAGACTAGCAACAGCTTTAAAAAATGTTTCGTAATTTACTAGTATCTGTGTCTTGTAAAAATTGTTTAGTAAACTTAAATTTGTTAAATCGTACCTACAATCAACAATATCTCGAGACAGGGTATTAAATCTAGCGACATTTTCAATTGAAAACGACATTGCTTAGTCTTTAGATTATAGTGATTTAATAACCGATTTTGCAGCAATTAAGACCAGGAAAGCTACATTTAAAATGTCTCGTTTTAAATATTTATTAAATATTAAAAATAGATATTAAGTGTTTATTAATAGAAGACGGAACCATTAACCTGTAATTGTAAGTGATTTATTTTATTACTTGTAATATAATGTAGTTCTTTGTTTAACTTTATGTTGCTTTAGTATTTTGTTTTGACGATGCGCTTTAGACCTACAAGGAATTTGCATGTTTATTGGAACATTTTAAATAAATCGTAATAAATGTATACAAACTGAGTACCGGAATATTATAATATGAAATTTCTTTATTTTGAGTTAACAAATATTGTTAAGACGTTTGCTGGACGTGCTTTCATACAAAACTCTACACATTTGCATTTATTAAGTACTTTGTTCACTGGATGGGGCCTTCATTTTTGCTTTTTTGTCCCCTTTTAATTATGACGGTGAGGCGGCCGACGATATCCTTGCCATGGGCGCCAAAAAACCTAGCTACGACACTGCTTTTCTGTTATTTCTTTGTAGTTAATGATTATAATATCAATGTTAGTGTAGGACACAATTAATTTTATTTTAGTTTTCGACTGATCTCTTATAGATTTTTAAAATGTATGCATGGCGGAATACTCCCATCTTTAACGTATTCTTCTTGTCGACCGTTATCACTCACAGGTACTGGAACGTTTCTACTGGTTATAGTTGTTTAATGTCAATCTTCATACAATTCGTTTTTTCTCCTGTATCGAAACTACAAACTTATATAAATAATACCAACAGTAGATACCCACGTAATTCGTAACATACATACCTGACTTTTCGTTCGCCAGAATTCAAAAATGCAAATAATAAACAAAGAACACACACACACACACACACACACACACACAGTCGACGTTTATCCGACGACAAAATGAATGTGAAAGTTTATAAGGTGCCTTGTTGCTGGTTCTCGACTATTCTTACGTTTCACGTAATTTCATGTCGCTATTTCACAACGTAAGATTTTCAAAGGCACCCTTTACTTTTGCACGCTCTTTCAGTCATTGAACTCTAAAATTAGATTATTTTTTCTTCGTCAATTTGAGCCTACCGAATTTAATATTTTTATCCTTTGTAACAACAAAAACGGACGTAGTTCAAATTTATTCGATAAAATGCACCAGAAAATATTCTGAGAATGTATTTACAGATTTTAAATATAATATTTAATGTTACAGTCATTTTTGACGACCGCCCTTAATTGAAGATTTTCCCACTTAACTTTTGTGATAAAATTTTAATAAGGTTTTGATTAAATTTATGGAATTTGACAAATATAGTAATTTAGTTTTGTAAAGAATACAATTTAACTCGTATAAATCTGTTTATAATTTTAATAAATAATATATTGGAATTGTGTAGTATTTCTGTCGTATTCGAAAAACGTCTGTTGTAATTAGTAATCATATCTGTTGAAACATATTACTCCAGCTTCTAATTTGGAGTTTATTTAATTTTAAATTCGGTATTGATCCTTAGCTAGAGAAGCATACTGAGTGTTGCATCTTCTTTATACGATAAACGTTTGTTTTATATAGTAGGAGATATGTTTATCATAACGTATGTTAGTGTCACGCATGTACTTCTGTTTACTGTATATACGATTTAATTTCTTATGAAATTTCCAATTATTCAAAGTCAGATTCTTGCTAAGCTAACAATTAATTTTCAGTAAAATTATTTTCCGGGCTGTCGGGCCGTTGTCCTCTTCTTAAAGAGCGAAACGTTTCGACTACGGCTGTGGCGGTCATCTTCACTGGGTCATCGGTTCTGCTCCTCTGGCGACTAAAACTCATTTAGTACAGTAACAGTAACAGTAGTAAGTAACAGTACACACAGTAAGTAACAGTAGGCCCACTGAAGATGACTACCGCAGCCGCATTTGAAACGTTTAGCTCTACAATAAAGGACCACTCCCCTAGAGCTCAGAAAATAATTTTACTAAAGATGACGCCGTCCGTAAAAGCTTTAATGTTATAAGAATTAATTATTTCTTGGTACGAATACCATGATGTAGGTAAGCATCAGTAAGTACCTTTCATGATGTTCCTGGGAAGTGTACAAGAAAAATTTTATACATAAATGAGATTCGAACGTGTGCTTATTTGTAACTCGCAGCCGTAGAATATATTATGCTGACTGGCACTTAACTATGAACCTACTGAAATAATAATATTATGTAATAAGGGATTACCAAAGTTGTTCTTTTGAAGTACTAAATCTCTGTTTTGCAGTGTAAGAGGGGTATGAAACACATTTCTTCACAATGTGCACTGCTAAGCTAAATTACGTGAAGTTCATTGATGCGTGCATGTAACCATTAGTGCCACCCGCAAGAGTCTGTTCTGGTTACAAACGTCGAGTGGCTGAACAAACACTGCGGTCTGATAACTGAGAAGTCGCTCTCTAGTTCATATGAAACCCCACACAAGCGTTCATCATTCCTACATCATGTACGGTATATTTACACAGTTAATTTCCTCTGTAAATGGACACGTGACGCATTTACTGCTTTCACTGCACGTCGGCAAATCATTTATATATTAAAACCAACCTCGAGTAATTTTGGTTATTTAATGTATTCGTAATACAAGCTAGCTGAAGAGTGGCCTTATTAAATAGTCTGACAAATAATAATATCTCTCCGTAGTTTTTTCTACCGTACTTTATACCAGACACACTGTTTATCAAATAAATATTTGGTTTAATATCAAATATACTTTTTGTGGGTGAAAGAGAGAGAAAGAGAGAGAGAAAGAGAGAGAGAGAGAGAGAGAGAGAGAGAGGAGACAGAGAGACAGAGAGACAGACAGAGACAGAGACAGAGACAGACAGAGAGTGAGGAAATGTAATTTTCGTTATTTAATGTATTCGTAATACAAGCTAAGTGAAGAGGGGCCTTTACTAATGTACTAAATACTCCGACCAATAATTATATCTCTTTGTAGTTTCTTCAATCATAAGTTTATTATCAAACACGCTTTTTACCTAATAAATGTTTGGTTTAATATCAAATATACTATTTATGAGTGAGTTAGTCAGTCAGTCAGAAAAAGAGAGAGAGAGAGAGTGTGTATACACATATACGAATACGTAATTAAGTATTTACATTAACCTATAATTACACTGATTAAAAAATATGACTTTCGAAAACTTCATTTGTTCTGTTCACAATGTGCTTCCGAGGACTTACCATCATCCTTTCTCGATGAAAAATATGAGTTACGGTACGATAAAAGGGTAGGCTGATAATAATGATAGATACGAAAATTTTAAGTCTACGTAAACTTTAGCTGACTAACATTGAAGCTAAATATGAAGTTTGCCTTTATGCAGCAGCACAGCAAGGGGTTTTATTTGGTGGGTAAAACCCCCACCCCCAGGATAACAAAAAGGAAACACCATATATTAAAATAAAAATCCTCTGGTAAAAAGTAGTCATGTAAATATAATAAATTAATTAGGCTAGTTAGTTATGTGAGTACAAACATTTTTAATTGCGGTACACTACAAACGTCTTACGAGTACAACATCGCTTTGTATAATCATTGCTAATTGCGTAGTGTTTAAGGCATGTTTCAAATTTGTCTGCTAGTTATTAAGGTTATGTGCTCTTAGCAAGTAAGAAACAGTAGCTTTCGATAGTTTATTCAATCCATTCGGTTTACGAAATTAAAGTGCTGTCGTTTAGTTTAAGGCAACTCAAAAATTCCTCTATTTGACACTCGTACTTGCTATTCGAATTTAAACAACAGACAACAACCGTGTGTCTATTAATGTACACAGTTTTTCGATCCGTAATTAAATAATTTGTCACACATTTCAAATTAATGCCAGACAAATCATCCATTAAATGTTTTAAACGTGTCGTTATACCGTACATACGTAAAGCTAGGAATGAACAATGCGCGTTCGGAACGTTCTTCTTATAAACACTCCGTAGCCTCTACCAGTAAACTGACTTGTATGCCAACTTTAGCAGAATTTGCGGCCAACCATGTATCTGCGCACTGTGTAGCGCGACTTTAAAATTTTTTGAGGGCTTTAAGTGCCTATTTGATGAAAGTACACGTACTCAATAAGGCAACGTTTTAAACAATTTTTAGAAAACATGTAAGACTATCAGCGTCTGAAAAAGGTATGAGAAAATTTGCCCACGATTTTGATGTAGTTTCTTATATATATTGTAGCATGACAGATTATCCACTTTATAATGAATGAAATATGATCATAAATAAATCTCAATTAAAATAAAATCAAGGAAAAATCCAAATAAAAACAAATAGGTACCACAATAAAATACAATCATAATTTGAAGAAATAAAAATAAAGAAAAAACAACTATGCAACAAATATGAGTAATGAAAAGATAAAACAAAAAACTAAAGTAAAGTAAGAAAATACCCAGGTAGGATAGGAGTAAGTGAGGAAAATACCCAGAACAAACCAACCAACGTACATAATACAGTAAAACTATATTGAAGGGAAGAAACAAAGAATGAGAATCAGTAAGTAAGGCAAAACCCAGAACAAATCGACACCCCTAAAATAAAGACTGTTTTTCAAGAAACAAGGTAGGATATGAATAAGGAAGTAAATACCCTGAAAAAACTGAGATACCTAATAAAAGGGAATGATTTTGAAGAAACAAGGTAGTAGGATAAGGAGAATACAAGAAATACCCAAGGGAAACCCAGTAAGAAGAAAATAAAAACCCCAAAAGACATTAAAAGTCACCAACGAAAGTAAACACCCAAAAACAGAAACTAATATAAAGTAGATGTAAACAAAAGTGTTTAGAGGTATAAGTAAAAGTACACCCATGAAAGTTATTTTATAATGAAAAAAAAAATCTTAAGAATCCTCTATAAATAAAATTCTTAATAATATAAAACTATAAAACTGATTAGTGATAGTATCAAGAAATAACAGGGGACCAGTGCAAGTTATTTTATTATAGTATATAAACTTCAAGAAAGTGCATTAAATGCTTAAACTAAGTAAATGTGTAGGTTTGAACAACTTTAAAGTTTTAATTTAACTTCATAAATACTATTTGGTAGATTAGTATTATGAAAATCAAATACAAATGTTTCTAAGAAAGTGCCACTCTTTATCTAACAACATTCACTAAAATGAGAAAGATAAATAGAGAGCAGGTAGTTAATAAGTGAAGTGACAAGGGATACATCCCTAATATAAAATAAAAACAGATAAGACTGCACAAAAGTAATTTTAAGAAAAGTTAAAAATGAAGGGACAGATGTGTTATGTTTCTATTAAAGTAAATGAACTCTATACCTAAATGTTGGAAATAGAGTGTAATGTTTTATAATTCTAAAATATGTATTATGTTTAATAGTGTTAATCAAGGATGAAATGTCTGAGTGTGGATACCATTCTTTTATTACAAAATATTTATTATGTGTTACTAGTAATAATCAAGACTAAAATGTCTGAGTTTAAATACCATTTTTTTTAATTTCAAATATTTGTTATGGATTAATAGTATGAATTCGATACTAAATGTTCTTGTTAAAGTAAGGAAATGTTAATTAATATTGTATTAGAATAGAAGGTCAGAAGGGGTATAAACAAGCAGTATTATTCAAAAACTTTGTACGTAAAAACAGATAAAATCTAGGCCAAATGGTAAATCTCAACAACATTATAATTGATGAATCAAATCCAGTAAACTAGTTAAACTGATGAAATTTATATAAGGTAAATTAGTCACAGAGTATTATAACTGGAACTATACTTTAGAAAGATATTGTAAAAAGATAGGAAGAATTATTGGAAAAAATGCAAATGTAATAACTGAAAAATCAAAGGGGGGGTCACAAATTAATGAATAATATTTAAAAAGATAACCAATTAATAAAATTACAGAAAATTAAGGGAAGATAAACATTTTATTTCAATCTGAGATTTAGTACCATCATAAATATAACATATAAAATGGCAAACATTTTGAGAAGAACAGGAAGTAATTTTTAAAACCTACATTTTAAAAATGATGTAAATATAGCATTTTAGATAAACAACTTAGTAAAAATATCTTATTTTTGTATCAAATCAAACAGAATGAACTAAAGAAAGAGATTATGTATTTAGTATTTAATAAAATTAAATAATAGCAAAAATATATTCAGTAATATAATGTAAATTTCATACATGTAACGGAAACGAAAAAGATTTAAAACAATGTATTGCTAATATTAAATTGGCTAAGACGTTTTCAGATGACGAAGGAAGTTAGAACAGTTGATTATTAGACTTTGTCAAGCACACTTGAACGAGGTTTTGGCTAAATATTAACCTATAGCGAAGACCAGTATGGCGTTTGTTAACTAAGCCTAGTCTACGGTGAAAGTCGTGAATTTCTAAAAACTTAAATTAAACTTTAAATTCAGTGAAATTAACCCATACAACCATTAAACTAAATTAACACGGAACAGAAAATAAGTGAATTAATAATTTAAACCTATAAAACCAATAATTCTGAATAACGAGACGAGCTGTGCAATTTTCGACCTTATTGACCAAATTGAATTATAACATTATCCAACACATTTTATCGAACTGACTCACAAAACACTGAACCAGGACCACTCCACTAACACCAGAAAGAGTAATCACTACTGCTGAGACGAGGAAACATTGAAAAGGCAACATTTATTGGAAGAAAATTTCGTCGAGCCGACTTCATTTTAACAGATGCAGTACTGAAGCAGCCATCTTGACTCCCACAATTCCATTCGAGCGTTGCCAATATAGTCGTCAAGACATCAATGGTTCGAAATTTTACTTTGATAAACATTATATATTAAATCATAACTTTGTAATTTTTAATTCTTAAGCTATTTACTTGTAAGTGTTATACTTTCCTGACCTTACCCCTTCTCTGACTATATAATATAACCGTTCAAAGAACCTGATAATTAATATTAAATACAGATGTAAAAATAATCGATCGCCCTGTGACGAGTCGATGCTAGCTGTGCAATAATCGATTATCACTCGATATATAATAAAAATTGTTAATAAATCCGGAATTTCTGCAAATTGGTTTCTGTTTATTTATAAAATTAATAAATAGAAATAAAATAAAATAAAATTGAGATCACGGACTATCCGAAAGGCGGCCATTACCAAAGTGGAAGGAGGATACATAAATAAGAAGAAGAACCGTCAATCGATTAGTGCTGGAGATAATACAATTAACGCAGAAATTAATTCGAAAAAACTCAAAGTGATACAGTTGACAGAAACAGAAATAAAAGATTTAAATTTTTACACAAAACAATTACAAAAATTATTTACTAAATACGAACAACAAAAACAATTAAAACAAAATTTTTCAAAAAACAAAAGCAACAAAATTTTTTATTTTTGTTAACAAACACGAATTATATATATATTGTTACAATATATCTTTAAACGTTAAATGGCATATTATTGTTTCATTACTTTGTTAAATTGTAGATACTTGTTTTATTCGTGTAACCCGTAATTAGTGTAATCCTTATGTATCAACATTTACTTTCTAAATAACAACAAAATAAACATCAAGTAGCGAATTCTTTTCCTTTATTTTTTTAGTTTAATTCACAAAAATCTAACCCCACCTCCACAGGGGGAATCCCTCTATACCCTAAAAATTTGACGTCGTGATAATTTATCTAAGTTGATATATTCTGATCTGTTCGTGCGCTCCTGTGTAGTCCTTCGCCTGTATACATCCTCTCCTTAGTTTCCACCGTAGTACGTCATTTTATTACGTTAAATTTGACGTTGCAATATTTTCTGAGACTTACATAAAACGTTATTGCTATTAAAAAATAATGTTATTAAAAATATTATACACTGTAGCAAAATAAATTAAAAATATGTAATTATGTGTGTGTGTGTGTATACACAAGCGCCCGCGAGAGAGAGAGAGAGAGAGAGAGAGAGAGAGAGAGAGAGAGAGAGAGAGAGAGAGAGAGAGAGAGAGAGAGAGAGAGAGTGAGTGTGTTTCAGTGAAATTGGGATAGAAAGGACGCCAAAATATCGACGACAAAACTACAACGCAATCACGTGTATATAAACAAGGTACACGTTAATTGAATATACATTATATACTGTCGTTTACTATTTAATTATACATCTTTTCATATTCATTTGTCTTGTTTTTAATATTTTAAACAATATTTTAATGCTTTGACGGCACTATTTCCGGCTAACAAAACTTAAGTAGGCCTATAAACAATATCGAAAATAATTCAAACACGTAGTGTTACATTTTTATTGCTATTTGGATTTAAAAGTTTAATAACTGCAATTTTATTTTAAACTCACACACCAATAGGTCATTCTGTGAAAACGGTACAATCGGGCTCACGTAACCTCAAAATGTTTATTCTGATTACATTTGACTAAATAAACTACATCACAACCAGTAAACTAAATGTAAACTTTCAGTCTGTGATGTTGAATGTTGAATTCTCGTGCCCACAGAGTCTACAAAATTTTGCATAAATGGTAACAGTGAGCGAAAGATTACGAACATTCATAAAATCCACGTGTATGAGCACATTCTCTCTCACTCTCTCTCTCTTTGTCTCTCTCTCTCTCTTTCTCTCTCTCTCTCTTTGTCTCGCTCTCCACACACACACAAGTGATTTAAAATTTGTTTTTTTCCCTCCTCCAATAAACTTGTAATACTCGGTACCTTTGCTATAAATGACAGTTGTGCAATTCCGTTCATGTTTCCCAGTCAAAATACAAACGCAGCGAAACACTAAACTCTGTGTTGCGTATATGTACGTCAGCAGTTTTTCAGTCATACTGTGCAGTCTGCCTTAAATCTGTTGTCAAATGATACTATATGCCTTAGACTTGTCCAAACTGTACACTTGAGAAAACAAGCATTTTTGCTGAGAATACATTAATCTCAAAACACAGAAGTTGTTCTGTTTACAAAGTTACACACGCCCAAAACACAACAATACTTTCCATAAAATACAATTTTTATGGAAATTTTTAATATCTTTTAGAATTTATGTATGGATAAAAATTCTAATGAAATGTAGTATAAATGTATTATAAAAAGTATAATAATATATTTTGTCTTCCGTTGCACCGTTGCACTATGATTTTTTAATAAAGGGTCAATGTGCCTTTAGGCCGTGTGTCATTATGCACTACACACTCTTGACACTCGTAAAACTCCTCAACACAACCTTTTACAAACTGTAACTGTGGTAACATTGATAAAAACTGTGAACATAAGGGATTCAGTTTGACAGTCACGTTCGGATTATCATGAGGGAACTGAATTTGTGTTTAGTTTGTTGCTTTTTTCACTTAGCCTCAACGCTCTGTTGTACGAACAAATTATTGTGTATCTAATGTCTGTTATTGCGTTACATAATGTAATGATATACACAATGCATTCTGAAACTGTATCTACGTGACTGTGGAAACGCGGTAATAAATCCTTTGTTTGGTTATTACAACAGACTGTCGGCAAGCCATGTTCTGTTCGGAATTTTAAACGCGGAAATAAATGGATTTATTGTGTAGTACACTGCATTACGTATTCAGCTTACATAAACAGATATATAAATGAAAGCAAATACACGAATGAATATTTATGGCATAACTTTCCAAACTTGAAGAATAAAAAAGTAGCGTAGCATAGACTGACTTCACGTTTTGTTTTGTATACATATTGAAACCTACGTCTCCGGTTAAATAATGAAGTAATTCAATTCGTGTTTTCTCTATCCCTTTTCCAAAGTAGCCCTGTAGCAAAACAACATGAAGAATATTTTACAATTAAATTAATGTATAGGAATTCGTATATACTGTAACTGTTTAGCAGTGGCATATCTAACAAACCCGCGTGGCCTACATTGTGTAGCCCACTGTTACGGGAGGCCCACATAAGATGTAAATACATACGGTTTAATACCTAATTCTTTTATCAAGCTGTCCATGTGGGAAGGCTTGTACAGCTACTGCCAACTCTTGTATCCTACATGCCAGATGTTACTGTCGTTTCAACCTTCTCCTCTCCTCCTCTACCTCCTCCTCCGTCTCATCATGGATGTCTTCATTCTTTGATCTGCTAGGTCTATTTTTATTTTTATTTCGTCTTCTACCCAATTCAACAACATTTTGGGCAAGAGATAATCAAGCATTCGTTCCACGTGGCCATCCCACTTTAGGCGATTCATATTTATGATATACAAAACATGAAAACAACTTTCCTGTTTTTTCCACATGAATTTACCTCCTGTCTTCATTTCAGTAGTGCCTTGACAGCCCACAAGACCTTCTTCCGAAGAGCATTTCCGACGGCATGGAGCCTTTAGCAGTTTCTTCGATGTATATCACAATTTTCAAATAGGTGACTTTGCTTCCAAAGGAGCCATAGTAAATCATCTTTTTTGTTTGTTTGTTAGTTACCCACCGCCAAGCACAGAATTCAGCCGGTCTGTTTCCCGCAAATGTGTCCATCGCTATAGGTGACTATGCTTCCAAACGAGCCACAGTAAATCATCTTTTTTGTTTGTTTGTTAGTTACCCACCGCCAAGCACAGAAATCAACTGGTCTGTTTCCCGTAGATATGTCCATCGCTATAGGTGACTATGCTTCCAAAGGAGCCATAGTAAATCATCTTTTTTGTTTGTTTGTTAGTTACCCACCGCCAACCACAGAATTCAGCCGGTCTGTTTCCCGCAGATATGTCCATCGCTATAGGTGACTATGGTTCCAAAGGAGCCATTGTAAATCATCTTTTTTGTTTGTTTGTTAGTTACCCACCGCCAAGCACAGAATTCAGCCGGTCTGTTTCCCGCAGACATGTCCATCGCTTCTACTGTCCTTTTTTAATATCTTCCCAAGATACATAAAAAAACCACCATTTTTTTATAATATGCAAATATACTGTCCTATCAGCTTTTTCACTTTCAATAACCAAGAGTTTCCTTTTTTTTTTAATTTACGTCGGGGTCCCAAGATTTATATTCTTTGTAGAGTTTTCGTCCATCGTGTAATCAAAATCTAATTCGTGCAGTGTTATTACAGTCTGATCATCCGGGAACATAAGCTTTGACAATGGTACACTTGCGCCTTATGGAAACCATTAAATCCTACACAATCACTCCACGGCTGACAGCCTCCTCACAAAGCTGTTTCAAATTCTTTTACAACTTTCATTATAGGCATAACTTAAATATTTACTTTTGATTACTGATTAACAAAATAGGCAAACAATAAGTTCTATTTTATTCTACCGTACAGTTGACACTTTATAAATAAGCGGAACTTCAATGGTAGCCTATAACATGTAAAGCTAGCAAATGATATTATTTATGGTGGGGACATTCTAATGTGTTTCTGTGACAAAAGATTAATTATTGGGCTGTTGGGGCATGGTCGATTTATCAATGTTGTTGTTAAAAGTAGATGTTTCGGCCACACATTGGAGGCCTTCTTCAGCAATAGAAATAATTTAAAATCGTTCTACAAGGGATGGTAGGCCGAAGTACGCCTTGCTGAGGTGAAATCAATATGTTCCTGCCTCAAATTATTGCTTTCGAGTCAACTATGGATACAATCGGCCTATCATCCGTTTGTCGAACGATCTTTAATTATTTTTACCGGAAGAAGGCCTCCGGTAGGTGGTCGAAACGTCAAGTTATTACAACACCAGTGACAAATCGACCACGGCCCAACAGCCTGGAAATTTATCTTTTAAATAATGACTCCGGCCGTGATAGCCTGTGTAGAAGAACTGTTCCTGTAAAGGTTAAGTACATTCTGTTACCGGTAGTAGCCTACTGTCTGCCACTGTATCGGTGCGGTCAGTAATCTCTGTATTCTTTTGTTTATTGACATTGACATCATCATGTTACATCATCATTGACATCATCTCGTATTTACGTAATGGGCTCGGGGCTACCTTAGTTTAAAACAGTGAGTCCTATATTATTTTCTCATTATCCAGTCTACTGGCCTACCAGAACTTTGTTTTTACTAATTATTCTGGAAAAGCGTCACATCTGTGAAAATAGTGACAGAAATTTTATTATTAATAAATCTAACGTTATAAGTGCAGATGATTTTGCTGTATCGGCATACGTCACTACGGCGAAGTAGACTTTATCTACATTTTTAAATATTATTTTTAAAGAACACAATATTGTAATAACTAATTATCAGATTGATTCGGAATATTATTTATAATTTAGTACCGTAATTCCAAAAACACGTAAAACAGTATATAATTTATTTCATTATTCTGAACCTTTTTGTTTTCTATACAATTTAATTTAAGCTTTGAAACACCAAGTTACATGTGAAATGAAGGGTATGTGTATCAGACATAGACTTTTTAAATTATGGGATAGGTAAACATAGCAGACGTAATATTAAATTCAGTGCTTAAATACAAGAACAATACAAACGCCAAAGGTTAGGCGTGAATAATTCATCCAGGAATAATTAGCATGTTTGTATAACAGTTGTGACACAGTAACGAACTGCAATTATTTTATGCACATCACCAAAAATAATTAAAATAAACAGTAATTATTTACTGTTTAATAATAAGTACTAGATAGACGTAGCTATTCCGGAACTGGTAATTTGAAATTTTCAAAAATGATCTTACTTGTTTCTTTGGTAGCACATTTTCATTACGCAGATGTAAACAAGAAACTCTTCAAAACAATTGTTGATTGCTGAAACGATTTTATACTATAGATTTATTTTCGTAGTTTTTTATAAAAAAAAACATTGTAATGACACTACCGATCACACTAACCTAAAAGAATCATGTAAATTAGAAAAAAAAATTAAGGGGGCACCCGGGTTTGAACCGGGGACCTCTCGATCTGCAGTCGAATGCTCTACCACTGAGCTATACCCCCACATCAATAAAAAAGTCATTTACCACAAATACGCGTTACTGTTGGTTGACAATACTGCTCGCGTAGTACTTCAAGGTGAATCTATTTTCGTTTGGTAAGAAAAACTCGAATTCAATGACGCAGCACTTCATACCCTCGCGCGCACTCGCGTAACACACACACACACACACACACACACACACCACAAACTGTACGTATATTAACTAACAGTATTAAATAAATTTTCCCGTTGCCAAAAAATTTTGAATCCAACCAAGAAAACAGACGTTTCATTAGAATGGCCTTAGTAAAGTAAATTACGTTAGTTGGCCGACAGATATCTACAACGTGATGATTACGAAACCAAAACTATGGAATACTTAACTTAACTTAACCATTTCCATGGTCACTTAACTTTTGGAAATGTAACCTACACAAAAGGAAACAGACACGTAAATACCATGTTTACGTGGACATTAAAATACATAGTACAACAGAAAACAGGCGAAATTTACACTTAATATCATCCTACATAATTATGAGCTAAATATGTGTGATAAAAAATACAAAACTATGGTATTGGTAGGTTGAAGTCTTTAAAAACAAATCTGTAATCTCCGTTCCTGCGGTCGATATCTCTATGTAATGGTTAGCATCCTCTCAGTTTATATTCATTGTAAATGCTGTCCTCATTTATTTCTGTTCACCCTAATTTGGTCCCATAGGCTAACAACTTGCAATTATACCCTTATATTAGTATTCTTCATTCCGTCTCTCCTTGTGCAATTTCTGATACTCCGTAGCGTTTTCATCTCTGTCGTTTGAATCCTTGTTTCGTTTATTCTTGTGAGTGTCCATATTTTACGGTAATGCAATAAACTCGGGATAGCTATAGTTTTATAAAATTTTACTAATATGTCTTTCCATACTTTATTTCTAGGGTGACTATGTGTTATACCATTGATGTAGTTGAATGAACAATCATAGAAACAAAAACAAAACAATAAAAGATACTTTCACCAAGTTTGACAGAACACTAGATATTCCCACATTTCTCTATGCAGTTGAAGCCTGGATCCTCGGAAGAGAAAAAAATGAGAAGCCAAAAGTAAAGTTTTAAAGAAGTACACAAGCATACTTCTTCGTAGATCGATAACAGAATTAAGGCATTAGAATTAATTGAAAATTGAATCTTTGCAATAGCAAATTATAACCAACGGGAGGAGACAGTTCGACAACACTTCGACCCCATACAAACAGACTACTAGTACCAGCTTTTATAATCAGCCATTGGAAAGTGAATTTGGTAGACTGAGAGAGCGAGAGTGAGTGAGAGAGATTCCGGAACAGGTCACTTAGGGACTAATCCTTGGATTGAAGACGATAACTTTCGACATGTAAAGAAGATGACGGGAAGATATTAAATATTATCTTTCAGCAACAATAATGGCGGATAAATATATTTACTTGCAGATTATTTTAAGTTACGTTACAACTCAGGATCCCTAAGTATTAATTTAACAGTTTTAAAACAGTTAGATGCGCATACAACGATGTGTAAGGACATGTAAGTATAGAGGAGCCGTGTTTTGAATAATTCATTGCGTTGGCCTAAAAAATGTAGTAAATCATAAACAAATAATATGTAACGGTTTTTAAATAGTATTGCTGAAAAACAATGAGAGAGGCGTAGTGGAAGGGAAAGTCTAGACAGGAGTACATGGATGAGATAAAAGGAGGAAGAAGATATGTGAAAGAGGGTATCTTCGGAAGGGAAGAAATTGTAAGTCCACCAGCCTTTGGTTTAAGAAAAATAATCTGAAAACAATTAAAATATGACAATTATCTATTAATGATTGGAGGGAAGGAACCACGTGAAACGAAATTGAACGATTTCTGTACGAGTTTGTTACACTGTGAGCTTCACTATAGATTATTTTTTGTCTATACTTGTTTAGAGCAAGGGTAAGCTTTGACCAATCAAAAGACTACATTATTCATAGTTTAGTTGACTTCGATGAGGACACATAATACTCTATGTTGATTATCGGTGCTTTATAATTTTGAGATTTTTAATCTGGAAGTAGACTTTAAACGTCGCTAAAGTTTTGAAATTAGATGTATCTAAATGATGTCAATATATCAGATACCTGGTAACTTAATCATTAGATAAACAATATTAATAGACTCTTCAGCAGAGTAACAGATACAATTGAAGTTGTAAGACATGAAACGGTACACGCAGATTGTAGTGGAGGCAGTTGAAAGACTTAACGCTGTGTGTGTGTGTGTGTGTGTGTGTGTGTGTGTGTGTGTGTGTGTGTGTGTGTGTGTGTGTGTGTGTGTGTGTGTGTGTGTGTGTGTGTGTGTGTGTGTGGCGTGTGTGTGATTTCATTAATTCTCTGTTGTTAGTATAAAAATTGTACTGACAGAATTGTACCGCACGTCTCACAGAATTATTACTTCTGTTGCACACCACTATAGAAATATCAGTATGGAGAACCATACATGACTTCCATGATCTAAGATTTATATTTTAAATAATTTTCGAAATGAAATATTTCCATAAAAACTACTTCTTTCTTCAGCATTAACCACAGTAGTGTGGACAATAACGTATACCACCTCACGTTAGCGCACTCGATTTTCACTGATGATGGCAGTCGATACCACTCTGAAACGTCTGGTTTGTAGAAAACATTGGACCACGCCAAACAGCCCGGGAAGGAATTTGAACAACACACTACTTCTTTGTTGCCGATAACGTAGTATACATGACATAAAAATAAAAATTATCCCCTCCCCATTGAACCATCATTTTCATTTATAGAAAATTACCCCCACCCCGTTTAACTAACCTCTTCATTTATAGATATTTCATCTACGTTTCTACAGTGGATTATTATGATCTTCTTTTCAGGATAGTTTATTTATCAAAATTAAGTACTTTACTCTTGTTAAAACATAAAACGTTGCAGGTAAACTATCCCTTTCCCTTAACCGATCTTCACCAAAATCAACAGGCCTTGAGTCCTCTACAATTCAGGTACGTGTGCAACAAATTATGTGATTCTATTTGAATGTGCGGCAGTTATCGTTGTCATAGGAAACATTACCCTTGTTAAAACAAAACGTTGCCGGTAAACTACCCCTTTCCCTTAACCGATCTTCACCAAAAACAATAGACCTTGAGTTCTCTACAATTCAGGCATACATGCAAAAATTATTTAATTTTGTTTGAATTTGCGGCAGTTATCGTTTGTCATAGGAAAAATTATACACACAGACACTTTCCGGAAAATGTCTTTTCTTCATGTTTTGAGGGTAGTACAATCAGAATCAGCCCTTATTTCGAACACAATTTTTTTCGTCATCACCATACTTCCATTTCCTTATGGAACATGGAAGTAAAAATTATTCCGATTAGCGCTTTCAAGCTTCACAGCTCATCGTCAGATCGGAAATAATCGGTTATTCAGATCTGACGATGAGCTGTGAAGCTTGAAAGCTCTAATTTTTCTACACTGGTGTGCAACAGTGGTAATTCTGTTTTTGATTATAACCACTAACACAACTTTCTTAATTAAATTATTACTTCCATTATCAGATACCCATATGTCTGAATGTCTGTACTGTATTTCTAATAACTGATCAAAAAATTTTCAATTTGCTGTTTTCAAAGGAATTCTTCATTTTGATGCCAGTAGGAATGCGATAAAATCAATTTAACACAAAATTCTGTCTGACGTTGATAACAATATAACAGAACAATCAGGTGTACAATTTTTTTTACATTTGGTATGTAAACCTTGGTGGCCGTAGCCAAACTAATTAGACATCCTTTTCCTTTTTCCTCTTTGAGCTTTTAGATTAACAACATTAGTTAACTTTAAAGTTTTCAATTTAAATTTAATATAATTTCCTTGCAATCCTAGGGTTGCTTTTAGATTTGCGACAGTTTTAAAGACACTTTTTATTGTCCGTAATGTAAGAAACTTTATTTTAGAATAGCATCTATATTTGTCACTTCCGACACTAAAATTATTCAGTTGTTGAAAATAAATTCGGTCACTACCTTATGCAAACTAATAAATCATTATTTGTATACCCAATTTGGCATTTATATAAGAGCGAAAGCCGCTATTGCAGGTGAAAAAATTGCATCGTAGCGATATTGACTTTCTGAAAATGGTTTGGTATGGAATATAGAGCAGAGAACCAAATGTCATTTACTGTCATATTGAATCCGCCCTGTCAGAATTGATCACAAATTGGCAGTCGGTCATAAATTCAACATTATCAGTCACATAAATTAAACAGTGACGTCCGTGGACGTTTGAATTAGTTCTAATTTTGGAGCGTCATGTATCTTATACTGCTGTATTGTGTATAAATTCTTCTACCAGAAGACAATGATGCGTATGGAGTTAACAAATTTCTCTGCAAACATTTTTACAAAAAAATAAAATACATTCTTAACTTGTTTTAATGTGTGAAATGATATAGCGTCCAGAAACCTTTATTAAAAATTGAACCAAGTCGTGTAGTTCGATACGCATCTGTGATTCGTAATTCGTACACAGAGTGCAGTAGAAGTCTACAAATGAACACTGTAAGGGAGCTCAACGTTGTTTAACTAAGAACTGGTGAAAATCTCATTATAAAATTTAATTATTAGTTATAAGTTAGATTATAACCTTTACCAGTTTGCACATGTCCACGTTCTCCATTATACGCGTCGTCAGTATATATTGGTTTACATACAATACGAGAATTTTTGTCGAAACAATCGTATTGTTATCGCTCTACAATGAGGTATATGAAGTGTTAATTAACTATTTATATTATTTTTCATCACTGGCTCACTACATTGCCAATATTAAAAATGTAAAATTTATAATTGGAAATGAAGTTTCAAGATTTCAGTAAGTGGGTTTATAATTTGTTTCAAAACGTTTATTGTATTGATAAGTTGATTTTATTCTGGACAACTAAAATGACATTGTAATAGCCCATAAAATTTCGAAGAACTTTAATTTTACAGAGACATCAGTCAGACGTCAGTGTAATCGTAAACAGAATTATTCTGCTTTCCTTATTTTTAGTTAACCATTGTATAAGGTTTTATTAAACAGAAGAGTCAAATGTTTTCAGGATACTGTTATCAGCAGAAGTTGGCATTCCTTTATTACAAGAGACGATATGTGTAAAACTCAGAACCTGTAAATGGCAAAACTAACTTTCGGACAATAGCCATGTTAAAATAACTTTTTTTTTGGAAGCGTATTAAAACAAATTTATTTCTCTCCAGGCATCAGCATACAAGCTCGCACACACGCGTGTTCATATACATACAAAATTCACGACTAATAAGCCTTCGTAAAATGATTATTATTTGATAATATCCTAGTATATCGTTATTAGAAAAAACAGATAGGTAGATAGAGAGAGAGAGAGAGAGAGAGAGAGAGAGAGAGAGAGAGAGAGAGAGAGAGAGAGTTTTTAGAGTGCTGCTTAAACTGTATAATCCTCTTTCTTACATAGACACTAGTGTTATATACATTATATGCATACATTTGTGTGTGCGTGCGCGCGCGCATGTGTGTAGTTTATAGTTTTGTTTGCGTGTTATTCCAACATAATAATTTCTAATTTCTATTATAGAAGAATGTTAATCGTTTCTAATATTGCGAACTTGCCGAGCATGCTGCGTTTTTACAATGAGGTAATGTTTAATGAAATATTTTCTGCCTTACCATTGTTTACTTAAAAACTATGGTAATTTATTTGCGTTTACGACTATGACCCGTATATAAGCCCGTTATAATTATTTATACATCGCACACAGATGTTGGCAAATATTGTCCCAATTATTGTTACGCCGTTTGAATCATCAGCGGTAAGCTACAGGCCATTTGAATATTTAGTCAGGTTGCGGGTTTTCCAGTGTCTCTTACATACTCTTCATGTGCCATACGTCGGTCAAGAAAATGTTTTAAATAAATGAAAAGAAACGGAAACTGAAAATGTCGCCGTAACGTCTAGATCTGTTAAACGCATTCTTTCTGGTAAAAAGAGGATTCTTATTAGAAACGTTAAACTGAAATAAACACATTTTTGACCATTAGCTGTACGGTACTTTCTACGTATTTTAGACCAAATACAATGATTTACAATTTTCCACATCACGAACTATCTTCCCACGATGTTCGATATCGCTTTGATCTGCACCGACCATACAATAATAATCGTAAAATGATTATTATTTGATAATATCCTAGTATATCGTTATTAGAAAAAAGAGATAGGTAGATAGATAGATGGAGAGAGAGGGAGAGAGAGAGAGAGAGAGAGAGAGAGAGAGAGAGAGAGAGAGAGAGAGAGAGAGAGAGAGAGAGAGAGAGAGAGAGTTTTTAGAGTGCTGCTTAAACGGTATAATCCTCTTTCTTACATAGACACTAGTGTTATATACATTATATACACACATTTGTGTGTGCGTGCGCGCGCGCATGTGTGTAGTTTGTGCCCTCTTTAAAAATTCTTAAAATAATCGTTCGGCTAATGCAGGCCTTCGCGTATGTTTAATTCAAAACCAGAATGTCTCTGTAAAGTTTTAACCTAATTTTGCCGCAAAATTTCATATCTACACGTTGTTATTCGCGGTCTTTCTTAAACGCTTTGACATTAATCCGCCGGTCAGCGTACGCTCGTCCCCATTCAATCTGATATACCTCAAAGACTGATGCTGATAGGGGAGCGGAATAAATGACAGTTTGTTGTCAAAGACTGTCGCTAGGTGCGCCTAAAATCGCGGCGCGTTGTTTGTGCGAGTTGATGTGTCATTCAAAAAGTTCGGTCTTTTTTAGGACACGCCTCGTAAATCGTTTGCAAAAGAAACGGTTGTAAAATTTGAATTTATTCATTTTTAGAAAAAATAATTTAAAATTATTGTTAATACATTTTTGAAAAGGAACCACAGAACAGTAAGTTTACCGAACACTCTACCTTCTTTGGAAATTGGCACTGCTAGCGCCTGCTTCTACGTAACTAACACGTTATAACTTATAATGGGGTCCAGATTATCGGCTGCTTTATTTACTTTTCAACAGTTTGTTGTCTGTTATCATTAAGGCAACAGTATTTTAAATTTGTAAACTTACCGCCGACATTTATAAGTATTGAACTGTAGTTCTGTAATATGCCCTACATGGATATTATTCTACTACTTCACAGCTTCTGTTGTGCTGTCACCAGTAGGGTATACTTGTGTCATTGGCGATTTCAGATTTGTATCGAGTAATCTGATATGTAATAAATGTCTCAGATTTCCTAAAAAACTTCAGACATGTTTAATATTAGTAAGTGCATTCTAGTTCAGAAACAACTACACCGTCCTCTATTTAAATAGGGAGTTGGGTCACTACTACTGACGTTTTTGGTGGAAACGTCTTACCCTGGCGGTGTTGCCGGGACGGTGTGTTCGTAGCTTTGGTGAAAAGAAGTGAACGAACTTGCATGTCCCTTATTTTATTTGTTTCCCACAATGTTGACTAATTTGTAAAATTTCTTAAAGACAGGAGGTGTGATACGCTCAAGGTTAATATCGCGTGATATTCTTTCATCATTGCTCTTCTGAATCGTGTACTGCTTATTTAAATGTACGTTATAGTTTTACAGATATTAAAGTTTGTCTGGTGTGCACAGAATCGTAACATCGACTTTCCCATAGGTTCCTCCCCCCATACCGGATCCGCGGTGTAAGACGTTTTCCGTGAAAACGGTCTTTTTTGTTGACAGATATAATGTTTATCATCGTTTTCTGCGTATTATTCAACAACTCAGCTGTGTACAACTTATTAAAAGGTACATTTCCTTGCTAACTTTTAACACACACACACACACACACACACACACACACACACACACACACACACACACACACACACACACACACACACACACACACACACACACACACACACACACACACACACACACACACACACACAGACACCACGTAAAGCGTTCAAGAACTATCACAAATACCGGCATACCAAATTTATCGACGCAAGGATAGTAGCTGGCCTTGCGTCCGTGTGATGTTTCTCCGTCAGCAGAAAACTCGATGTATTCACGAATCAAATTCATGTAACACTCGATAACAATGCAAAAGGGCCGTGCCTGTAACTATGTGCAGCGACGTTGTGTAAATTTGTTGTGGCAGTTGTTTGACAACAGCAGCAGCGAGTCACTTAACCGCATGTGACTTTTGCTGACAAACTCTATATACAATAACAGTCCGTGTTCTGCTAAATTAATGTTTACTACATGGAATAAGAAAGGGAATGGAGTGTTCATACAAAGTATAGCTCCAACACTTAGATTTGCATTTGTAAAATTTATTTTCCTTAGGAAGATCTTTTTGTATTCATAATACTTTTAGGTAAGGCAGATTAAAAATCGCATCCAGATGCATTGTTAGACACAATGACAAAATACATTTTAAGTACCGTAAAAACTACGAATGACTTTGAATTCCCTTCCAGATACGAATAGATAACTCAAACAGTGCAACTAGTTCAGTTCAGTTACGTTTAAAATGTGTCAGTGTAGTGTAGTCAATTTAAAAAACGGATGACATCACTGGTTGACAAAGAATGCCCAGGGACGCCTCCTTGTAATTCAGGAAATGAACGTCGTGTTAAAGAAAGTTTGCTAATCGACAGACAAATTGAGTTATAATATATTGCACACAAATTTGACATAATTCTAAACTAAATTAATTCTAACATATTTCAGACCTATCACACCATAAACTAAACACAAACTATGTTCATCGGATTGTTTCACAACGCTCTTAGCTACCGGAACCTGAAACATTCAACCCGATAGTTAACCGAAGAATTGATTAAACAACTGAATAACCAAAGCACAACGAATGTGTAGGCCCTTGAACAACCTGCTGTGTTACTAGAAAGAACAGGACTTTCTTGATAATATTTTCGCCGGGGACAAAACGTTTATCTAGCAACGTTTATCTAAACGTTCCACAATAACAAAAAAAAGGTAGGGGAAAAATATTTGGGAACAAGAATTTATTATTGTTGGTTAATAAAGATAAACAAATAATGCTGATCGTTACACTAAAATTATACACAAATTATGGAAAGTCATTCGTCGAGAAATGTGTTGGGATGTTGATCCGAGGAAATGTAAAGCTTTTGCACGACAACGCAACTCTCCATACTGCTGAGAGAAGACGTTAAAAATCAGTAGGATGGATGGGAAACATTTGAGCAGCCTCTTTACAATACCAGTATGGATTTCTGTACTTCCCACCTGTTTAGGAACCTGAAGGAACAATTTTCAAGAAAACAATTTTTTCCTGGCATGAAATGAAAATTAGGTAATAGATTGGTTAACAAATTTGGAGGTAAACTTTTATAAAAATAGTGTATTAAAATTATTGTCACATTCGGGACAATACTTAAACTGGTTTGGCGATTATACTGTAAAATAAGCAACAAATGACCGTTAATTTTGTATATAATTCAAGCTAGTTGAATTAAAATTTCTATTTGTTTCTTAGAAGTAAGTGTGCCTTACTTTTGGAACTACCTTCGTATAACGGCTTTGTATGCTTGTATCGTTTCACTTGGACGTATTCGCAAATCATGACATAGTTTGGCATTAGTCTCCTGTAAGTCTGCAGGAGGATACTGGTTATAATAATTATTATTATCAATATAATTGTTTATATTTATTATTATGAATAACACCATTTTCTTTACAAAGAAAAGATCCTTATTATCCTCCCCATGCAAGTAGGAGAAGAAATGATGGACACAAAGCCGGCTAATAAGTATGTAGGGGTTATGGTAGACAGTATGTGTTTCTGGTAATAAATCCGGGAGACTGTAGACATGTCTGCAAGGGGAGTCACTGCCTGAGCAGACCTAATGCAAACGTCAGCACGCCAAGGTCTAGTAAGCCACGACTGTTGATGACTGCGACCCAGTTAGTCCTTTTGTATGGGCCGAATCTCTCAGGAAAGAGACGTACCGTAAACGGTTAGCGCCGGTACAGAGAAGAGGCGCGTTAAGAGTTGCGTCTGCATACCGTACAGTCTCCAAACTGTCTGTTTTAGTTATTGCCGGAGTTATTCCTGTTTAGGGAACGACAGGCTATATATAGAAGGAAAAGAGAAGTCTGTAAGAAAACTACAATACAGGAGGATAGGAGACACATTCTTGAAACATGGCAGCATCGAAGATGAAGGAGCAAGACACACTCTTGTGAACAGGAGCCTCGAGGAAGGTGGACAGCAAGGCTTGTCCAACAAATTAAGAAATGGATGGATAGAAAGCACAGGATATTAGACTACACTTTACTTGGTTTCTGAGTGGGAACGGATTTTTCCGCGCCCATGTCCATGCGATGGGTAAGGCACCGATGGCCCAGTGTCTGCACTGCTCAGGTAAAAACTTTGACGATAGACTTGGAGACAGAGTTGGGTGATCTAACACCGGAGACCATAGTTGACGTCATGCTCGTGTGACCGGGTGACGAGGCAATCCTAAAAGTGAAGGAGGCCGATTTAGATCGCAGCGCGTCCTAGCACATAAAAAATAGATCAGCAGGAAGCTGTAGGAGCGAAAGGCCTACCTAGTTTGAAGAAATGTGACAAACGGTCCCAGCTTAGTGCTCAAAGAATATGAGGAGGTGTTTTTAGTCAGTAGTCCAGGAGCCTGCGTGGCCCATGTGCGTAAATGGTGTCACCTCCTCAACAAAAACAAACAAAAAATGATATTATATTATTATTGTAGTGTCATCATTCACGCAATAATGTAAGTATGTCGGCGTTTAAGAATAGCTGCTAAAGATGCACTTCGAAGTTTTGCAAAATGTGAATAATAAATCGTGAGTATTGTCCAGAGGGCTACGTGCTCAGAGCGCCCGTGCTCTGAGCGCCAACAATGAAATCGTGCTCTGAGCGCCGATACTGATAAGCCCGTGTTCTGTGCGCCGAGCTTATCTACACATCATTAGACGCGGTAACACCTGGCTGCATATCTCTGTCCGTCCGTTGTTGTCCAACTCCGTAGCCAACACTAGTGGTCCTACAAAAATTTGTACAAAATTCATTGTATATGGACATTATCACAGTAAGCTCTCGCAGCTGCAGAACTCTGTTTTCAACGAAATACTGCACATTTTTTAAAAAATAAATTAAAAAAATTGTAACAAAAAAAAGAAAACTACTTGAAAACAGGCATATGTTTAATAATCTTATTTAGCTTAAACGAGGTTCTTCGATATTTTAAGATCTTCGTTTAAGCAAAGTTCTTTGATATAGCCAGACTCGAGCCTGGATGAAATGTTAGCGCAGGTTGAGATCCTCTCTGGTATGGAATATTCCGACCAATGTTCGGATTCATTTTAACTACGTAGAGAAAAATTGTGCCGTAACTATTCTGTGTCCATTCCATTGCTATAGCCAAGACTGAGCTTAACAGTCAGGTTTCTGTGTATCGTAGTATAATGTCAAATGTACTGGATATATTTTCTTTTCAGTTTAGTGTTGTGAGAATGCCTTCTACCAAATGTTCATACCACATTCCATAGATATCGAACCGTACAACTCGTTGCATTCTTGATGACTTAACATAATGCTTGTTAGGTAAGGGGATAAAGGTTCTTAGTACGAACTGATGTCAAGGTAAGTAAAAACAGTATTAACAACAGTGTGAAATAAAATAATCTCACAGTGCTATTTATAAATAATATAATTTATTTACTTTTCTTAAATAAATAATCCCCTTATATTTTTTAATATTGCGTATTACGCGAACGTGATAAATAAGTTCGTGTAATTTTTAAATTTCCCACATTAAAATAGTCTCATTTGAAAAAATATGACACTGGTACACATGTTTTGTAATAATCGACAAAAATTATAGCCATATTGGATGAGTAGGTTTAATTTGAGTGAGTTGCGTTTTAATTTCTTTGCATTTCTGAACATTTTGCAATGCATGATTAGAGAACTTGATCAAGTTTTATTTAAAAACCGAGGTAAAGTGGTGTGACATGATGAAAATGTTGCAAAAGTTTACGGTAAATCTAGCATGTATAAACGAGAGGTTTATGAAAGTTACAACGCTTCAAAGATAGTCGTGAATAAGTTGAAACTGAAGATGAATAATAAAATGAATAATGTGGTATAGTGTTCCAAGAATGTTTATCCTTGGGTGCTATGATGAATAATGACCACTTTTAGGCATGCTATGTTACACGTTTGAAGTTATTCAAAGGGAACGGCAAGATTAGTAAAAAGACGATCTGTGGAAATTACACCACAATAATGCATCAGTCCACACATCTTTGCATGTTATGGTTAATTCGGTGTTTGTGCATAAATATTGTTAGGATATACGCGACATAAGGTAGCCCCTCAATATTTTTGTTGAACCCCGCCCGAAATAATAATCTGCGTACCCCCATTAGGGATACGGCAACACTGATTCGTTTGTTACAGATTATAAGCTCACAGCGTCCGTTTGTTAAACTACTGATGTTAAAAATCAATTTAAAATGAATGGCCCATTGTCTGACTACGTCACGCAAGAAATGTGATACGTTTTCTGCAAAAATTATTCATAGAATGCAGGAACAATATGGAGACTGTTGTTTGAATGAGGGCGTAGATTCCGAAAAGTTCGAGCCTTGTACGATCGCACCCAAAGCACACATCTAAGGGCACCTCTGGTCACATCAGACATCACGCGTCTCATTGTGTCAATTCGGTTGATGATGATGATAATCTTGACCATGGGTATTACGTGCATTTATTATACACAAATTACGCGAGCGCGTGCGCTTAGTGGTCTTACGCCGAATAAAACTCCACATCTAATCTTATGTACACATTAGAACCTCCATTAACCAAAATAAATGGAGGTACACAATGTGGATTTTTATAATGTCTCGTACACTAGTCTAGATTTAAAGAATATTATAGTTCATTTAAAGTATAATAATAAATTAATCAAATTAACATTCTATGTATAAAATTTGAGTTTCTAATTAATTACAGTAGAGCTACCTCTGTTGTTTGTATGTTATTTTACAATTTTATTTTTTAATACTAAAAAATCCTTAAATTCGTAGTGGCCGTCAATCAATGAATTTTTTCGGTGAAGGGTTTGTGAGGATCGGTCAAAAAGTATAAAATAAATTTTAAATTATTTGTGTCGACATTTCAACAATATTTATTGTCATCATCAGGACCTGTGTATGAATACAAAAGAAATGTCAAACACAACGGATCAATTATTTGAGTGAACGTGTTTGTGTATGTGAGTCTGTCTGTCTATGTGTGTGCGCGCGCGTGCTGGAGTATGCGTGTATCATTGAATATGTGAAGGAATTGAAACAGTTTGTTTTAACATGTACAAATGTTTTCCGTAAATACGAGATAATTATAATATCCCAGAACATAATTTATACAGCATTACAATTTAAATTACTCATAATGTAATGGTACTTGTAATTAATAAAAAGCAGTAATCAACAATTATATAATGTATTAGAATTGGTACAGAAAACTTTATACATATACCTGTCAACATATAGCATAGTAAACATATAGCTAAATACAGATTATAGGGATGTTCAATTATGTAAATTATTAAAAGTTATTTTTATTATGTTCCCCTCACTACTGGTATTGAAAACACTGTCATTAATTTAGAGAATTCTAAATTACACAATACAATAACTGTAGAACTTTACAAACTTACACAAGAGAATTTACATAATATTACAAACACAAGTTTATGGTACACCTATCTATCCAGTGAAAATGGATAATACTTATAATCATATTGTTGTAACTTATTATTTTGCGAGAACTATGTATATACAGAGTACTATAGAATATTTTAAAATTATGTATAGGCCTATGTCAACAATCACACCCTCTATCTCACCCATTCTCCCTCTACCTCGTATTCTCACTCCCTCTCTCTCTCTCTCTCTCTCTCTCTCTCTCTCTCTCTCTCTCTCTCTCTCTTTCTCTCTCTCTCTCTCTTTCTGCAATGGCACTCTAACACTCTTCCCATCTCTATTTACACTATCCTACTCACATACATTAGAGAATTATGTACCAGATAACAGTGTAGACTGTTATCTGGTAGACTGTTATAGAGTTGAAACAAACTGTTTCAACTCCTTCACATATACAATGATACACACATACACGCGCGCGCGCACACACACACTCACATACACAAACACGTTCACTCAAATAATTGATCTGTTGTGTTTGATATTTCTTTTGTATTCATAAACAGGTCCTGATGATGACAATAATTGTATAGTATAATTTAATACTAATGTTACTTTAATTATTATTATATCATTTGTATTATTACATGAGTCATCAATCGTTTAACACGTACATCAATCGCGTAACACAAGTAGTTATGTCGAGTTTAATAATGACTATGACTCAAGAAGCGATTAAAGGTTTTGTAAGGGTCCTTTATTTACCAGACATTTGAATTGACGTTTAGACAAAATTTACTGTCATCACGAGTATGCCTACTTAAATACGCTCAATACAAAAGGGATTAATTGCCCTACACCTGAGTGCTGTATTTTGTGAATGTGTGCGTATTTGCTACATAAAGATTAATATAATTACTCATACGTAATGGGTTACTCATACCATTGTTATTATGCGTATTCATATTGTACAATTATAACATCCGACACATGTTAATGATCATTATAGGCTACATATTAATTAATTTTGTATTGCCCGTATACGCGACCCCGCACATGGTGGTGATGGTGATGGTGATGACGATGATAATGATGGTAGTAAATGTTGCTAAAACGTTGAGACTGTTTTAAAACTGTTTATTCGGACCCGTGCCTAGAGCGCCCATGCTATGAAAGCTGTAAATGGACTACTACTTCAGCTTACTAATCCAGCATTAATTGATCCCCATGTGTTTTTGACTGACATAGACAATAAAAATTGTAGCTGAAAATCACATACAACATCGTAAGCTGTCTGTTTACATTAATGAGACAAGTCTTTTTAAAAAGAGTGCGATGTAGAAATGCATCAAGATTATTTGAAGGTAATTAAACATATATTACTAAGTACGTACATATTTTTGCGTTACACACAGGTTGGTCTACGGGTTCTTAAAAATACGTGTTTAAGGGCACATATTGTGTATTTACATAACCGTAAATAACATTACATGAATTTGTGTAAATTTAGACTAATGGTTTATAATATATTCGAGTCAGTAGTATTATAGGCCTAGTTGTTCGGTCACTGATCTCTACCACACTACCTGAGTGGAGTCGTAGAGTGTTGAAGAGTATTGACTAACCGCTTTCCTTATTGTTATTCGCACTCTTTCATTAGTTGTAATTTGACATTTGGTTGTACGCACAGTACTGTTACTTGTGGTCAGTTTTGAAGTTTTTTACCTAAATGGAGGTTATTACATCAACTAAAGGGAAACCTCTGATTCATCGTGAGGGCTATTAATACAGAGCTAAGTTCAAACAAGCATATTGCATTCTAGTTGTGTACGAAATAAAAAACATCAGGTTAACGAAGGCTCATCAGAACAAGGAACGGAATCATCGTGGCTTCACAGGAGCAGTCGTTGTGCGCCAAATTTAACAGAACCAGAAGTAGCAAATGCATTAAAATAAACAGCGCAAGAAAATGTTCATCAGGTTCCGGCAAAATTTCCAATCAGTTTCTAATGAGGATCTCGATATGGTGAAAAAGTACCGAAACACAATACCGCAAAGTGAATCGTTGTAAAAAATTGAGAAAAGCTCTAGGAACTATGCAGAATCAGGGTAACAGTCAAGAATTCTTCCTCAACGACTCTTACGAAACCTCTTACGGAACACAATTTTGATCACCAATTTTGAAAGTAACAATAAGATTGGAAAGGGGCAGAACATTTTTTTGAAAATTTAAACTTTTCATTACCTTGCCGGAACTTATAAAATTGTATCGAAACTGAACACCCAATGTATAAAGGATACTAGAGTTAAGCCACTGAAACGACTATTTATCTCACAGTGTGTTAGCTTACAAAATAAATAATACGAAACTTAACTTCAAAAATTTACTGTTCTGAAGGAACTGGTATAATGTCAACTATAACGAATGTTTCTGCAGCAAAATTCAAAATGTACGCTTCGTCGGTAATTATAAAGAAAGTGAAGAAATACTTTCGACATGCAGGATGGTTGCAGCCATAGCTGTCAAGTTTGTTTAGATATTTTAGTACCGTATTGCTGTTTGTGATTGTGGAAATGTGTCCGAATTACGCATGTTGGTTTTGGCTTATGTCGTATCGTAAGTGGTTGAACAATCAAGATTATTGCTTTATTTATAGAATGTTTTTAGAGAAAGATGAAAGTGTTCTACGTCCTAGTAAGAAGACATTTCTACGCCCTCTAATATATATTTATTAGAGGAAAACTTAAAACTGCTAAAAACTGAAGCAGAGAATTACAGCTCAAATCGCGACTTTTGAGGTAGGTGTTGCGGACAGAAAAGAACTTGAGTAACTGAAATTCTCTTTATCAAAATCAGAAAAGAATTAGAAAGAAAGAAAACACGACGTTACAACTAGCTGCCTAAAATTTAAAATTGATAATAACTATTTTAAAAAACTAAACACTGAAAGCAATATTTAAAAACTTATTTGAATATTTAATTTTAGAATTAAAAAAATATTTTAAACACACCTGCTTAAGAACTTGTTTAGTTTGAGCGAGATGTTCTATACAATCATCTTTGTAACAAGACGCTCAAACCTATCCAGCACCGGTACAGAATATTAGAGCAATGTTTAGATTTGCGTGAACTACAGAATAGACGGAAACTTATAAATTCCCTTTCAACGTCCATTTTCATTCCTTAAGTCGAGTAACCATGCCTTAATTTGCATGTAATTGAACGAGAGAAGCAGGTTCTCAGCTTAAAGTCGACCGTTTGGCATTTGTCTGCCTGCAGAAATGTAAAATCTTGCCGAATTTAGCCTGAATGGAATGTTAACCATAATTCTAATGGAACCTTTGCTACGACAAGTTTCTTGATTTGGAGCACCAAGAGCCAAAAATTGAACTCAAAATTGTAATAAAATTTTAAAAGTTTATGAGACAATCAACTGAGAAATTTTATTCAGATACAAAATGCGATCTGTAATAGATCTGTTTGACAGAATTAATATCTCTCAACACTCCTTATAAATTTTGGATCGCTTTTAAAAGTTTGTAAGCTGTTTAAAAAAAAATTATATATTGCTATCAGTTACGTATGTCTGCGAAAAGTAAATCTGCGGGAACCTACTAGTGCTGTGATAATGTCTTTAGCAATGATTTGTAGACATTTTCAGAGGACCGATAGTGTTGGTTACGGAGTTGGCGAACAGCGAATAGACAGATACATAGCCAGGTGTTATCGTGTCTAATGTTGCATAGATAAGCTCGGCGCTCAGAACACGGGTTTATCAGTCGGCGCACAGAGCACGATTGCAGCGTTGCCGCTCAGAACACGGGCGCTCTGAGCACGCTACGGTCCAGAGAGCGCTATTATCTGTTACATGTGTTGTCCGTTCAAAGGTCACGTAGCCTACACTATCTTTATGAATATCTGAAAAGCGACAATGAATAATCTTCTGTAGTACGACGCGGAAAACGAACACAAAATAACAATCTCCGTCGGGCTGTTTATAAGATAAAAATACGAACTACAAAATATAAAACAAAACAAAGAAATTTCTAACGGTAATGTCGCCAAATACGTCTACAACAATTCAACATTTCAAATAAGAATTTTTAGATATTTGGTGAGAACATTATTAATACACAGCGCTACTTGGATACTGTCTATAATCAGGCAAACCCGTTAATTTTCAACAAACATTTAGATTACATGCAATTCGTGTATAGTATATAAACATTAGCGTAAATTATTGTGATTACATCTGCGTGTGGGCGCGCGGCGACATATCTGGCCCCCAGCCAACGCACACTACGCTAAATGTGCCACGTTTTTGCATAAACGCTGTTTAATTGCCCGACATTATTTTCACTGATTTTTTATTTTTCTACATTTATCTCTTTTTTTGTAATGTTTTTCGGGTGTCGCACATTCCTTCTCATACAACGCACGACTTCACTGACTCTCCCTATCTCACGCGCGCGCGCGCGCACACACACACACACACACACACATCAAAATCTCAAAAGGTACCCCGAAAACTAGAACTTTATACATTTTCTCATTATTAATAACGTCATTATTTCCGTTTCTCTTGATTTCCGTTAAAACTTTATTTCTTGACTGAAAGTGATTTGAAAAATTTATTTTTGTATTTATTTTTTTTATTATTATTGTTTTTACCTTAAACATTAGGCCTACTTTTCCTTATGTAATAAAGTGGAAACTGTTTTATCTGTCACCCTTATAACAGTCACTTTCAGTCAAGCTTCTAACGGTTTCAATCATCAGACAATCTTAACCCGTTGAGACGTCTTTACAGTAGGCCTATATTTTGGTTAGCATGCTCAGAGCGCCAGTACTCTATGCGCCCATCTTATCTACGCATCATTAGATGGGTTTACACTTGCCGCACGACACGACTGTTTATTCTCGGTTCGCCTTACACTATCGGTCCTATAAAAATTTGTATAGGCCACCGTTAAATATGCATTAGGGTACGATTACTAGACTTACTTTTAGTAACAAGAAAGAGGAAGAACTTGTTGTAGGAAGAATTTGATAATGGTTGTGAAACCGAAAGGCCTCGTTCGAGGAAAAAGTGTATATAGCAGGGAAGCAACAAAATTTGACAAAGTTGTGATGAAGACTGCTAACATAGAGAAAATAACTGATAAGAGGAAAGAGAATATAATACATGTACATTTTTCCGTTCTGTGGATCACACGATTCGAATCGTTAGTTAGAAAATTGTAAAGGGGTTGGAGCACTTGCTCGGAATCACATTTGCTCTGAGAGACACTTGCTCGGAATGTACGTGTCTTATCAAAGATATGATAAAACACACTCGCGCATGCACACGACACAGATGTACAGCAAATAATTAAGTAATTTGTCTACTTCATTCTATCAGTCCTATTTGGTTAATGTATAAAGAAAGTTAGAATCTTACTGGCCGAACAAGGGGGATTATGGTTTCTCTACATATGTGTGTATAATGCTAAATTCTATTGTAGGTGTGTGTGCTTCTGTATCTGCGATATTTTAGTATGACGGCCTGTATTATCACTTTAAATTATAATAGTTTAAATTTTGTTGACGCGAAGACTATAAGAATATTTATTTGAATTATTTATTATTTAATTATTGAAGGAGATATTAGCTACAGTGTACCGTTTCCAGATAACGCGATGGGAAAGTAGTCTTTTACACTTCCCAAAAACATTTTTGCGGTTTTTAAAATTCTTTTTTTTTAATAGTTTGATGTGCAAAGCCAAGAGTCATTTATACAATATTTACAATTTATTTATTGCATACTACATACAATTTGTATGAATATCTTAGACATTAAATGTACTGCAATTTGTAGATGAAAGGTTAATTTGGAAGTTTTTCAAAACTTTCACGTTTTTAAAACCTTTAGAAATTAGTTGATTATGTTCTAAAAAATGGTTCTTCTCTTCTTTTTTTCAAAGTTGAGGGATATTTTTCCAAATGTGTCACCGTAGTACTTTTCGGGGTGCATTAATCAGTAAGTAAAATGAAAGAGAATGAAAAATGGTAAAAGGTACATCAATAAGCAACAGTTTCACGATATCATAACATGGAAATAATATTCTTTTGTAAATTAAACATATACTAAACATATACATAAACATATTCTTTTGTTAACATATAAGTTAGGATTCTTCAAGTTTCCAATTTTCAAATAGATTGATAGTATTCTATAGGAATGTTTTTGAAAAGAAGCAAATTATAAAAATCGCTGGTGCACCTGAAAAATACTAATGAGTGAAGGGATGAAGCCTACAATATCAGAGGCATCAAAATTAGACTAATATATCTTGTGTGTAGGCGCGCGGTATACAAAATAACAACAAATAATAGAAACAATAAAGGCATAATAATAATAACTAGTGGTCGCCCAGTGGTCGAAATTCGACCGTAATTCATTAAATTTTAAGTTTGAACGTTATTGAGGTTCTTTTGTCAAAGAGTATACCTCTATAATCATTGCATATAATTTTTTTGAATTTTGTTCTATTACGTCAGCTGCGAGCGTGTACAAATACGTCATTAGCGTGTGTTGTTTGCCTTAATTCCCTGCAATACCTATGAAATTTAAAATTTAATGTTAGTAACAGTTGAAAAAAACACAATTACAGCTTGTATTCGTATTTATTTTTTGATATAATTCATTGTCAGTTTTAATTTTTTCATGTTATTATTGAATCAAATAAACGCTAATAAAAATGAGACTTGGCATTCATAGAAGTATAAGATACATTGTTTTCAATTCCAGTGGATTACATTTCATTTTTGGTAAGGTACAACATTCGAAAACAGTTTGTAGATTATCTGCTACAAAGCTTATATAATTTTTTAATTTTTTTTTCTGTGCATTAATTTTCGAGTTATTTGAAAAATATGAAACATGGGAAAAATGAGGTTTACCTTGGCTAAGCCATATTTAAAAAGCAATAACGCGTTTTTTGACATTTCCTTGGTTTTTTTTATTGCCATACTAACCAGGTTTCGCCAAGGCTACACAGTTATTTTGACTATCTTTTTCGAATTACATAAAATTTAAATAAAAAGTTAATAAAAAATAAAAAATTAAATAAAAAATACGTGCCTCGTATTTTTTCATATATTTTTCATTAAATCAAAAAAACCGGGCGGTTAAAAAAATAAATGTTGTTCATTGAACTTAAAATAGTTTGAAAGTGAATTTAATGATTCAGAACTTCTGTGTAAACGATGTTTTTTGTAAAAACTCTTTCATCATTTGCTAAATGCCCTTGGCCATTATATTCGGAAATATAAAATCTCAAACCATCGAATGATCGAACTCTACTTGCTGCGACGTACAATTGACCATGTGTAAAAACTGGCTGCCTCAATAAAATTCCAATTTTTTCGAATGTTTGTCCTTGAGACTTATTTATTGTCATCGCAAATGCAGGTATAATTGGAAATTGAGTTCTTTGAAAGTTAAATGGTAAAACAGTACCGGAATATGTTAAATTTATACGTGGAATCAAAATTCTCTTATTGCGTGCGGTTCCAGTCAAAACTTCGCAATCAATAGCATTACGATGCATACACTTGATGCGCATTCTTGTTCCATTGACTAATGCTTCCTTTGTATTTAAGTTTCTGATAAGTAAAACGATGGAATTAACTTTCAATACTAACTTATGTGATGGCAAACCACTAATAGTCAAAGAATTCAAAAACTCTACTGGATAGTTATTGATTTCATTGTCATCATCACAAATTATTATTTTATCGTAGCTGTGATATGTTTTCTGTTCACCTGGTATTCGATTAAGTATATCAGTATTAATAAAAGTACAATCATCATTTTTAGGTGCTAAAATAACTGACTTCAATATGTTATCTGAGAGTATGTTTTCGGAAATATTTCCATACACCTCATTAATAATATTATTTTCATCTCCTATTAATTGCTGAGGTATTTCAATAATATTTTCACCAAACTGAGGGAATTGTGGGGTTTCATCATTACCAATTTTTTTCAAGAATTCGACAAATTCTATTTCACTTGGTAAGGCTCTCATATTTTGAGTAAACGTTACTTTATGAAAATAAACAAATTTATGCCAACTCGTGACACAATTTTCAATTAAAGTTGCACGTGATCCATGTGGGACAACTGGTAAGATTTGCCGAAAATCACCGCACAGAAGTATCGTTTTCACTCCAAATGGTTTATGTTTATCATTTTCATCGCATAGATCCTGCAATAATCTATCTATGATTTTCAAAACTTGCAGTGGGCACATAGAAATTTCATCAATAATTATCAATGATGATGAATTTATGTAACGTCCGTAGCTACTATTTGCGGTAATATTCCCTATAAAATTTTCCAAAATGGGTATAGGCAATTTAAACACATTGTGAAAAGTTCTACCTCCAAGTAATAGAGTTGAAGCTATGCCACTGAACGCTGTTGCAATGCAACTAAGATTAAGCGAATTTAATTTGTGAATGATTGCTGTTTGTGTGAATGTTTTTCCACAACCTGCATGAGCGGTTAAACAAAAAACATTAGATCCAGTATCATGGTGCAAAACTTCACGAATCACACGATCAATTAGATTATGCTGTTCAATATTTGCAGTTTCATAATGCTCACAAAACAGAAACTCTTGTTCTATTGGATCAATAGCATTTGCTTCGTCTGTTCTCTGCTAATACGTGGGAACTGGTAAACCAAGTTCTTGACATGACAAATTATGAACGTTCAAAATATCTTCAATTTCTAATAGAGCTGTGTTAAAGATACTTCTTCGTTGTAATCTCTCAAAAAATCTTCACTAAGATATACTTTAAATTCATTCCATAACGCCAATGCATTGGCTGGCACATTTAATGCACAAATGAAACCAAATAAATTTCGCATTTGTATTAATTTAAGAATTTTACCTTATATAATCCACTAGGCGATCTCAGTTATTCAAATACGACATGTTTCAGGGACTAAATCCCCATTCTCAGGTACAGTAAAATGCTATTCCCCTAATACATAGGGGTCGTCGAAAAGATTAAAACGTTTATACACATAAACACCACACGCACAAAACTCACTATGAATAAATTAACATATACACATAAACATATGAAAACGTTACAAGTGACTCGGTGCACCGGTGGACCTCTGATCGTCAACTAACTTGTATTCGCGCTTTACTGCTTATCTTCAACGCGGTATCATATAATTTATTGGATTTAAACATCAGCTGATCGTTGAGTAACTGTTCTTCATTTATTTTGGAGGCCCTGTATATTTCAAACTCTTCTAGGGCGTTCAGGAGATGACCTTTATTATATATGTGTATCGGCTCCATGTTTTCTTTGAATCCGGTGTAACTATGGTTTTCGTTTATGAGGTGTAGTGCGTAATTTGATGAGGTGGTTTGGGGATTCTTTTTTGGTAGGTGTTCTTTAAACCTCTCGATAAATTTTCTCCCCGTCTGTCCGATATAGAACTTATCGCACACACTGCACTGGATTCTATACACTCCTGAACATTCCTCCGATGTTATTGGAGCACGTGGCTTAAGTATATTTTTTAGATTATTCATGGTCTTGAATGAAACGTTTATACATAATTTTTTAAATTCATATTTTATTACATTGGGGAGTAAGTTCGTATATAATGCTAAGACGTATTGTGTTTTATTTTTAGCCTTATTATTGTCACCATTTATTTTCCGTAATTGTTTACGTATTATTTTATCCACAATTTTATTTTATATCCATTTCTCAAAGCTATGTGTTTTACGACGTTAGATTCGTCCTTATAATCTTCCGTGTTCATTGGTACGTTTAATAGTCTATATGCTAGTGCATTAAACGCCGCCATTTTTTGTGTGTACGGATGATTCGATTTAGCATTTATAACTATGTCTGTTGTGGTCGGCTTTCGGTATATTTTAAAACCGAGATGGTGGTTTCTTTTTAACACCGATACATCGAGGAAGTTCAAGCTATTATTAGTTTCCATTTCCATGGTAAATTTAATGTTACGGTTAATGTCGTTAATAAACTTAAAAAACATATCCACCTGTCTATGAGTGCCATTAAATACTATGAAGGTATCGTCTACGTAACGTGTATAAGAAACTATTTTATCACGGAACTGGTTGTAGTTAGACAATAGAAATTTATTCTCATAGTAGTTCATGTATATTTCGGCCAAAAGTCCGCTTAGAGGTGAACCCATTGCCAACCCTTCCTTTTAGTTAAAATACTTATTTTCATGAGTGTAATAATTTTGTTGTACTATAATCTGTAATAAAGATAGGAGTTCTTCTATCTGCTTTTTTTTTAGAATGCCTGTCCTAGTTAAATTTTCCTTTAGAATTGTTAATGTTTCCAAAACCGGAATATTTGTATATAAATTAACAATGTCCATCGAGACAAACTTATAGCTAGGTAGAATCTCCATATCTTTAATTTTATTTATGAATTCAAAGGTGTTTTTTACATTGTGGACATTTTCTATTTTTATGCTCTTCTTAATAATTTGTTGTAGTTTTTTGGCTATTTTATAACTTGGGGCGGTCGTGTAGTTAATCAAAGGTCTTATGGGAATGTTTTGTTTGTGCAATTTGGGTAGTCCCGTAAATTCAGGTGCCTTAGGTTTGATTTGTTTACGTTCCGTCTGGTTAGTGTGTCAAGTAAATTCACACATGTATTTATAGCTAAATTTATGGTTTTAGTGTGTTTTTCGGTCGGGTCATTATTTAACATCGTTATATTATTATCTGGAATGAAGTCGTAACATTTACGTATATAATCTGTTTTTTCCATAATAACCACTGTGTTTCCTTTGTCTGCTTTTGTAAGTATTGCGTTGTTATTTATTATTTTTTGTTTGTTATTTTTAGCGATTTTTAACTCTTTCTTATGTTCTGTGTTATGTGTGCTATTTAACTTCAGTAAACGATTCAACTTATTTTTCTTTTATAAAATTGCTAAACTGCTATAATTGTTTTTATTATTTCGACAAAGCTTTTCGTCATTACTGACATCTTCAGGTCTTAAACCATGCGAGACATAAACATGCGAAGAATAAAACATGCGAATTGCAAGCAGATAAATATAAAAATGTAAGGGAATTTTTTAAGTATTTAAAAATTAAAGCAAAATTGAAAAAAAACGCTAGGGAAGGTTTAAGACCTGAAGATGTCAGTAATGACGAAAAGCTTTGTCTAAATAATAAAAACAATTATAGCAGTTTAGCAATTTTATAAAAGAAAAGTAAGGATGGCTGCTAATTTAAACAATACGAAGAATTCAACTTACTGTTGATTAATGACCGTGTTTCACACTGAGTGTCTTGGTTCTTAATACATTTAATTGTAGCCTCAGCATTAGTGACTTCCCGTGTTACAGCGTGTTTACTAAAGTCAGGTAGATTGTAGTGTAGCCCCTTTGATAATTATTTCTGTTCCTCTGTCGATAACTCAATGTTAGTAAGATTAGCTACGCGTTTATAAAATATATGTTTACATTCAACGTTATCTTGTTTGTGTTGTTCTCTGTATAGTTTATCAAATTTCTTAATGTGTCTCGATATAATTATACTGGCAATATTACTAATCTGTGTTTGTATTAAATAAATTACTTCATTGACTATAGCTGGGTGTAACGAGTTCAAGACCATTAAATGAGCTTTGTATAACAATTTATTTAAACGAATTTTCTTTATGTATAATGCTTTAATTTCCTCCTTAAGCCACGTTTTCTGTGCTTTTACTTTAGCATTATAAGCTGCCGTTGATTTGTTTCTAACGTTCAAAATTGCGAATTTCGGTGTGATGTTATGTCGTAAACATTTTTTGATAAACTTAATATTGAAGTTGATTTTCAATATTTTATTCTTGATGTTCTTGTACTTATAGACTATGTTTGCTTGTTTGGCTTCGAGATACATTTTATGCAGTCTCCAGATCGCTATTATGATTAATTTAAGAATTTTACCTTATATAATCCACTAGGCGATCTCAGTTTTTCAATAAGAATATAAAATATCTGGGATTTAGGCGCAGAGAATTTGGTCAGGCTAACTAAAAGAACTACAAACATAAGTTCTTTCCAAATGATTATCTGAATGTCGTCAATATGAACGTTCTTTTTTTTTAAATTAACTGTTAAATGAAATAAAGGACTGATTGTTGAGCTTACGTCGACAGGTTGCGCACGTAACAGTTTTTAAAACTCACCGTTGGCTCCTGTGTAACGTAACTGCTCAATATCATAGGTCTACTACACTTCCTGGAATCATTATGAATTTCTTGGAACCATTGTTTCTCCGAGAAAATGTCACTACATTCCGTCTCCGAGCATGTGTCACTCCGAGCAAGTGTCACAACTTCATATACTGGATAGGTTTGATCTCATTCTAATATCTAACGCAAGCTTGAAATCTGTTGTATCTAAGGGGTTTGTTACAACTGTCACTGTGCAGAACACCTTGGTTAAATTAAACAAATTCTTAAACGCAGGTGTGTTTAGAACTTTTTTAACCTGTTTTCAGTGCTCTATGCGCCGAGCTTATCTACACATCATTAGACGCGGTAATGCCTGGCTGCATATCTGTCTATCTACTGTTCGTCAGCTCCGTAGCCAACACTAGCGGTCTTATGAAAATTTGTACAAATCATTGCTAAAGACATTATTACAGCATTAGTAAGCATTAGTAAATACCATTTAGAAATTCTGATAAGAACGTGATTAGACTGTGTAAACCTCCGAGTTCAGTTCCTCTCCTGTTTCTTTCTCGCAGGTATGAAATGCTTTGCCCACCACCTTTTCCGCCAAACTAGGCACAGAACGGTGTTTCTTGTTTTGGTGTACCTTCGACGCGATGTTTTTCATTCGTACACAACCAGAACGAAACCAGAGAGTTGAATGTTTAACTCTAGTCGTTATAAAGAAGAAGAGTGTTTCGTTTTTTTTTTGAAGTAGTGACTTGCAGAAACATTACAAAAACTTCAAAATTCACCACCGGTAAGATTACTCTGTGCGTTGCTGAAAATGTGCGAATAACAAACATGTTAGCTATAAAATAGTTGTTTCATAAGCTATAAAAGTATATAAATGTTGCGCAGCTATATTATTGCTGTAAAACTGTTATAGCTATAGGGTATACGTATGTTTATTATGTAATAAGATATGGCCAGTCTATGACTCCATTCATGTAGGAGGTTGTGATTTGTGACCGAATATCTATAATAGTAGTGAATGAGAGAAAACCACTAGTCCAAATTTACTCAAATTCAACTAATGTCATTTGGGCTTATGTACAGTAGATGAGCACGATATGTGAGAAAGACAGGAGGCTTTTCATGTGTGTGTGTGCGTGTGCGTGTGTGTGTTATTACAATATAATAAAAGTAATTTAGTAAATGTATTTAGTATTATACTATAAAAGTAGTGAATTAAGAATAAAATACAATAAAAATGTAAATAACATACACGCTGTTCAAAATGATTTAAAAGTTATAAGAATAAATGGTTAGTAAAAACTTAAATAGTTAGATAAGTTTAGTTAAGTAAGATAAGGGGGGTTACAAAAAAGTATGTTTTGTATAGGCTACATGTTGTGTGTGTGTGTGTGTGTGTGTGTGTGTGGGTGTGTGTGTGTGTGTGTGTGTGTGCGTTTGCGTGTGTTGTGTGTGGTACAAAATTAAATTTGGTAAATGTATTCAGTAATCCAGTTAAAAATGTAGCGAATGAAATATATGAAATGAGATAGTAGCAATGAGGCTGCTTTACTTCAGGTTAGAATCTCCAATTAGCGATATCTGTTTTAAAATTGGTCTGAGTGTTTTGCAGGGAAAATGTAGATTTTACAACTTTTATCTATTTTTAATTTAATTAAAGAAGCATACATCTGCATGCCATGAATAAAAAGATAATCCGTCTCACCTATTTGTTCCCTAGTGGGAAGTGCCTTCTCACGACAACAACAAATTATTTACGTAATCTAACCTGATCTACCTAAGTATTTACAAGTGAAACTAGTTGCAAGTACCACTGTTTACAAATGGGAAGACACCAGTCGGTGTAGAACACAACATCGTGGTATTCAGAGAAAACATTTCCATGCATCTGTTTCTACTTGAACAAATGTAAATTATCTGGAATCTGTTTACCAACGCGCATTTGTGTGTGACCACGCGCACGCGCGCGCGGTTGTATGTGCTGCACTGTGCAATACGAGTCGCCAGCAAACTAGGTTACCGCTGACGCAGTTCAGGCAAAATGAACCTCGCCACTCGCACTACACATGTTGCAGTTTGAAGGAAACTAAGTTAATATGGTATGTCCACTAAATGTAGTCTGTCTGCGTGTATGTGCGCTCTCATGCGTACGCATGACGTTTCAGATAGTTTGTAGTTCCTTTCGGTTGTAGCGTGCAGGTAAATGTATATTCAGAACGTTTACAAGAGACTTTCAAGAGGCAATGAGAAATCTGGTTTCTCATTATATATGATTCAGTCAGAAAATTTCTTAACACGCCATGATCAAAGAATATTTATTTAGTAAATTTATACTACAGAAAGCACAGAGAAAGACGTTTTGTTATAACCTGCATGTTTTGACCGTTTTTTAAATGAAAAAACCTGTTTGACATAATGAAACAAGTTTATAAATATCGTTCTTATGAGACCGCTATCATTTCAGTTGTATATATTCCACTAACTGAAGCCCTATTTTTAAATAATGAAAACGATTTGATTGTCAATTTTTATACCGTATTTTTAATATGGCGGTTTAGGTAAATTAACAAAATATTAAATAATAACATTTATAAACCACTACATATTTCAATTGATACTTCAGGATTAAAAGATAATTAAACACACTAGATGTTTTTCACTGTAAAGTGCTATTACCTTTGATATTAAACGTTTGTATGTTTCTATAAACTTTGAGATGTGATGAAGGAGGTCTGAGGAATACCGTGGCCAGAAAGAGTAACTAATGGTTAGGTAAAACCATTACGAAAAGCACTAGTAAGGAAGGAAAGTGGTTGGTCACCTACTACGTCATTCAAATGGTTCACCACCCTGATCGAGGGACTTATCAAGAGACGTAGTGGGATAGGAAAGCCCAGACCAGATTCTTCCAATTGAAGTTCTACCAATCTCTATGTTGAGGAGAAAACGAAGAACGAGAATGGTAAACTTGCCAGGTTAGAGAGGAGAGGAAGAGAAATTTATGGAATAAGGGACAACAAAGACGAGAAAGATGGGAACGCTGGAGACAGTGGGTCTAGACAAACGCTCACACTTATACGTGCTCGAAAGGTCGGGCTATACCATTATTTGCAGGGAGCGGCCTTTGCTCACACTCTTCAAATCATCATTAACTCGTGTGAGCAAAAGCTGTCCATGCACTACAAACCTGGGTATAATCCACTGCCTCTACTTGATTGCCAGACACCTCTCCTGGTTCTACATTACTTAACTGGCTTCAAGCAAAGTAAAACAATTTATTAACAAGTAAAGAAAAATAAATGGAATTAGTCCAGTTAGGCCTGTAAGGTAGGCTGGGGTATCTGGGCCCTGATTTTACAACGCGTCTTAACTTAAACGCTGTCAGAAGTCCTTATAGGCCTATAGTCCTTATAGGCCTATAGGTTCACATAAAACTAAAATGATTATAAATTGACTCCCAAAATAAATTCTCTAAAAAATAATACATATTATTTTCACTTCACTCAATTTTTAAGAAAAAAAAAATAATACGCATATCTCCCTCCTATGGACTCAGTACCTCCTCCCCCCTCCAACTTAGCAGAAAAGGACCACCCCAGCCTATGTATTATATGAAAACTGTTAAACTGTTGTGGGACATCTGGACCTATTGAAAAACATTTGATTAATTCAAATAAATTCACAATTACACCTTTCATTTAAGTGATACTTACCCAAACTCATTGCAACTGACCACTGTCTGACAACATCAGAAATCGGGTTAAGAAATAAGAGAAAGTACAAGGAAAAAGTTTAATTATCACCTAATATGAAATTACATTATGGGAAGTATGTCAAACTTGATAAGGACTTAAATGTGTGTAAAATATATTAAGTCAGTGTTGATACCTATGTTCCCAGTTTATATGAAGTGGAACACCTTCAAGAAATGATAATGAAAACTACAAAAGAAAGTGTTATTATAACATATGAAATGAGTAACATGTAGCTTACACGTAAACCTACAGAAAATTAGTATTACTACAGAATATTAGAATTACATAAATGTTTACTAATGTTTATTTTGAAAAGACTTACTATCATCAGTCGAACTATCAATAATTTTCTTCTGAAGCATACTAACTTTCTTCTTTTTTCCGTTTTCTCTAGCTCTTAGTTGCTTTTCTATGCACTTCTGTTTTTTTTCTTCATAAGTTCTTTCCTTCTCCTTCTCTTGTTAATGTTTTTTCTTCAAATATTCTTATGTGTGTTACTATTTCACTATTACAAACAACCATTTTACATTTCCGAGGTTTTTGTTGTTTTTTACCACTTCCGGCAAGATCCAAAAGCAAGTCTTTAAAAATTGTATGGGTTTCTGGAACTTTCCTTGATATATTTCTACCATGTGTTGATGACTGCATTCAGTGTTTGTTGTTCAGCCGTTGGTGAGTGTGCATGTTCATCCATTAATACCTCTATAGGCATCGGTGGGTGTACATATGTTGATGGGTGCTCATCCATCAATACCTGGCTGGGCAATGATGGGTGTTTGTTTAGTAATCGTTGGCTAGCCGCTGGTGGGTGCCCAGTCGCTGATGGTTCTCCTATTATGGATGCCGTCTGAGCGTGAGGAAGACTCTTCTGTTATTTCTGAAGATCTCCGAGTTTAGTATTATTAGGAAGCAACCACAGCTGAGAATAAGAAGCCTGTGTTATGGACAACTAGCAGAGGGGGGCCAGAAAACTGTGTCTGGTTGAAAACCATAGCCGTCAGGAATTTCTACATTCAGTGTTGCCTGACTACAACATTGTAGTCTTGATTTTACTAAAGCCATTTTAGAAGACAAATGAAAGGGATAGTAGGGTAAAGGTAGCCTATATCATAAACTGATTGGGGTAGAAAAAATGCTCTACACTTAAGAAGACTGCAGATAACTTTAACTATTCGTCTCATAAGTAAATATCATTAGGAATATGTTTTTGTAACCCTGTCTACAGATATACTCATTAAGGAACGATATTTATCAAACATCAGGCATAATTTAGAGCCACCCTTACACCAAGGCGATCCTACGGGATGCTTCTAAAGCTCATAGGAGTGTAGAGATTACGGAAGTACTTTCTTCTTAAGACTTGAGCAAGAGTGCCCACGAATCCAACTATGTAAGCAGACTTATCGTACAATCCATTAGGTGTAGACAGATAGCGCTAACTACGCGTACAATGCTGTATTTATGCGAATGCGCCCTTTCAGCGGAAGAATGTCTGATAATTTTCTGGGATCAATATTGAGGTTTTCTCCGTAGAAAATGTAAATATCAGAGATTTGAAAGACGTGTTTTAGGCCGTTGTTTTTACTCGAAAGTATGATAAAGAGAATCAGTGTTTTCGCATATATGTTGGTTCTTTGTAGTTTGCTTTATCGGCACATTCGTATGCCATTGTTCTTGTAGGCCAACTGAAATAGTTTAGAGGTCATTCATTTATAGCCTACTTCAGAAAGTGTCTGCAGAATTTAAACTTTTCCCTGTTTTGCTAAATACTTAAGTAGTTCACAACTTAACTTAGGCTTAGGTTAAACTTATAAATCTATTACGTAATATCAGAATGGAATTCACATTGAGATGTCACTCAAAAGTAATATATATTGCTTACAATAAAAAGACTGTTAGAGTTCCCAATTATTTCCCATTTTAAAAACATTCTTGGTTCTCGGCGGTTCTCCAGTACCCAAAGCACCCTTCTGTGTGTACGCCGTTGGCCACAGGTAATAAAGAGGTCGCCACTCTTAGAAAGAGGCGAAAAGGGGATGAACTGGGCTGATAGAAAATTTCCAGTAACATAGTACTGTACGCCGGTTGCAGTTTATATATAACATTTGTAGGAGGGCGAATTTAATATTGTGAAAGTGTGTTGCGGTACAGTTACACACGCTAAAATGTAAGCTTCTGCGTTTGCCAAGATAATGATTTATTCGGCAGACAAATGCTGCAGTACGAGTGTCCAACAATAAAATAGTTGTTTACGCAAAATTAGAAAAGTTTACATTTTCTGTCGCAGGAGCTACAGTATATTATTAAACAAAACGGGGCGTGAGTAATTCATAGTCAAAGTTGATTGCTAAAGTTTTTTACTTCTAATAATAATAATAAGCCAGACAGAAAGGAAAAGACGCGGAGTAAAAGTGTCTCTTCCCAAACAACAGCTATAAAAGAAAATGTCGTTTTGCTCTGTAAAAGAAACAACGGCAGTAATTGTGTATAGCGGGGGGGCGGGGGCGGTCCCCTCCCCACCACTTGTTTGGTCATAAACACGACGAATTAAACAAGTGAGTAATGGCTGTTTTTACAACTCCGTCGCTTCTGTCATGAAGAAAACTTTTCCATCACTCGCTGAGTATAAAACATACCGGGCGTCTTCGTACCCCGCATTACACGTAACGTCTTCCTTGATTGTGCACTGAGGACCGAAACGCATAATGTTAAATTTACAAGTTTTCACACACGAAACATTTTAATTATCATGTTCTGCACACGTTTTAGCTCTTCTTTCTTCCGACTTCAAGTAGATTTCAGGTTGGTCATTCTCCATTTTTCTTCTTTATGCTTTACTGTTTCGTCACCTCATTCTACGAGTTCTTTACATTTTTTTAATGATAGTTAGTCATTTACGCTGTACATGTTTATACGTTGTGATTTATAATTCTTTTGGCTTCGTAAAATAAAGTTACCTAGAATTTTATTTCTTAAGATTCTGCTTAATTTTCAACTTTTCTGTTCATAATCCACGTTAACATTAAATCCGTCCCGTTCGATTCTCTTGGAGATTATGAATGCTTCAAAAATTTTCCTGGTACAACATATCACACACAGGTACCCAATGCATTTTTTGGGGCTGCCGCATTATATGCCTAAATGAAAACCTGAATTTCTTTAAAATCCTCGAAAAAAATCTTTACTGGCTTCGTATTGAACATAGCCTAAGTTAGCATATTTTTCATTTGTTCTTCATATCTTGTAAGGGATAAAATTACGATGTGTTATTGTGTGTGTTTTAGAGCATTTCGACTCAGCGCTGCTTCCATGATAGGCGTCCAGATTTGATTATCCGCTGAAAACGATATACAAAAACAAGGATCATAGTATGAGCCGTTGATTTTTCTTATTTTTAACGGTAACATTAAAACCTTTACACATTAAAATTAGAATAATGACAATATAAAATTATGCGTATCCTAAACATTAGAAAGATTGAAAACGGTAAAATACTTAGGCCTGTTTTATAATTTAAATTTAATAATTTAAAGAAATTTAGCTTTCAATGTAAGCTTAATTGGCTCACACTTGAGGTTTGGAACTCATTAACTTTGATAATAATGTAACATGACCTAGAAACGGTTTAAGTTCTTTAAAATAGAGTGCACATATGCGTTAAAAATCTGAATACATGTAGTGTATATTCTGTTCAAGTAACTCTTGCATTTTTGTTTCCTCCAGTATTTTAATGTTACGATTCAATAATAGAGTACTTCTACAAGTATATTTTACTTTTAATCGGTATATGTATAAATCTGATCCACGTTTTATAGAACCATTTATAACCTTATAGGTTTCAATATGATTTCAATAAATCTTTGATGATACAGACTGTTTTGTTTCCTTATAAACCGTGCACACAGAGTTCACGGTTAATTTTAGTTTTGCACACAGATTTTAGTTTTAATTAAAATTAAAGTATACTTTTAGAAATAAACTATTATTTTAAAGTAACACACACACACACACACACACACACACACACACACACACACACACACACACACACACACACACACACACACACACACACACACACACACACACACACACACACACACACACACACACAAGTACCAACTATCAATTTCTCATCTGAAGTGTCCGCGAACTTACGACCCATTTAAAAATTATAATTAGCCACCATTATATTTTCCACAGCGTCTATGGTATAGGCCTATTGTTGTGTTTTAATTAGTTGTATTTTTGGTGCTATGGGACTGGTAATAATAAAGTCAAACAGAAGAAAAATACCATCAGTACTGGATTGTGTTAATAGTAGTTGTAGTTGTAGTATTAGTAGTAGTAGTAATAGTATAGTAGTAGTAGTAGTAGTAGTAGTAGTAGTAGTAGTAGTAGTAGTAGTAGTAGTAATAGTAGTAGTAGTAACCATGTTATGTTATTGGGTTTTAGGAATGTTTATTGGAACTAGGTTGACTACCAGTGAGCACGTAGCGAGAATGAAATCTCTTAGCTGCATCAAAAAACGTATCCGAATATAAGACTGCTGTGCACAACGTCATTCTTAGCTATAGAGCACTGAGACGACACGCGCGCCATATAAAACGTAAACAAACAAATAAAAACTTAGAAAAAACGACCAAAAGCGATCTATGCTTCTCTTTTCTCTGCATCTGCGTCTGATCGAGACGTTTTATGGTCCTGTAAATATGACACATTATATGGTTTTCTGGGCTTCCTTTTTATCTGTTTCGTCTTTCTATCCTATGACGGTCCTTTTTTATATTTATTGCTTACAACAACCTACTTGCCTCCTGCATATAAAAATAAGTACATTTAAAAGCAAATGTGTGTGCGTGTGCGTGTGCGTGTGCGTGTGTGTGTGTGTGCGTGTGTGTGTGTGTGTGTGTGTGTGTGTGTGTGTGTGTGTGTGTGTGTGTGTGTGTGTGTGTGTGTGTGTGTGTGTGTGTGTGTGTGTGTGTGTGTGGAGGGAGCTGGGGTAAGAGGGAAGGAGCGAGAAGGAGAGAGAAGGGAGAGAGAGTGGGGGACAGAGAGTTAAGTATATCAAATGGAGTCGACTCAAAGCGCCTCGGAATTTCAAAAGAGACAATTTCCAGTCGACGTCGTGAAAACACAAGCTATAAATAACATCTTTATCGCAAGACTGAAAGAGATTATTTTGTTTTATTGTTTATGGCCATACATGAGTAGAAATTGTGTTTATGGAAGCGTACAGCAGCCACTGCACAGAAAGAGAACATGTACATACGCACGGCCCAAGTTTCAATAAAACCTCCTAAACTTATTTAACCACTACACTACAATTTAATAACATGAAACGAATACGTATTCGAATTGTTACAGTTTTCTTGGCAGAAAGAATCATTTTAAGGAATATAACAACATTCTGTAGAGGGGCAGTAATTTCCAAAAATAAAGTAAAGTAGGGTAGGCCTATCTAATATGCCAAATTATCGTTGTGATGTTTCTCTACCTTTTGCCGTACAGCAAATATAATGTTAAGGAAGCTGTAATAAGTGTCCATGTCGTTTGTGAAAACGGAGTTGGCCTTTATATTTCTGTTGAGGATTGTGAATCAAAGTCAGAGTTTATTGTGTATACTTACATCCAAATAAATAATACAGTGAGTTCGGAAAGTCATTGTACACTAGACTTGATGCGTTGGCTGCATTGTTTGAGTTGGTAACACTGTACTTGTATTTATAACATATTTATTTCATATTATATATATATAATATATATTTATTATATATACGTACATAAATACAATGTATTTTATTTTATAATACTGTATATTTATAATAAAATTAATAATAATAATAATGTTTTTATATTTTATTTAAGCATACATTAATTTGTACCGTTATTATTCCGTTACGTCAAGTGCACAGAGACTTTCCGAAAGCATTGTATAATTTTTAGATACTCTACTACATTAGAATGAAAATATTGTACGTGTTAACTTACCCTATTGCAATGATAAAATTAGGATTCTCGGTGTTTAAGAGATTCAAATAAATGTACTGTATGCCAACCTTTAAAGTTTGTCTCGTAGAAATTCTGACAAACAGAAAGGAAAAACTTGGAAATATTAAGAAAACCCGTGTTATATTGGCTGTGTTTTGTAGGCGTTGAGGTAATGATTGGCCGAGATTACGATGATTTGGTTACATGACACAGAATCTCATGAAAGAGTAGGCCTACAGGAAAATAATTACAGAGATAAACATAGCGATTATCTCAAAAGTAGGTGTCCAAGAACAGTACTAAGAACTTTACCGGAAGCTGAAAAAAGATAAAGAAACAAAATGAACGTAAGAATATGAAAGTGCAATTTTTACACCAGAGAACACTGTATTCCGGAAACTGCATGCAACTTGGCAGGAATTTTTTAGCCAAATAACAATTGTTGTAGTAGATATAATAACACTGTGATAGAAAATAAAAATCAAATTTACAATACAACAGTTCACATTGTAATAGTCTATAGTTCAAAGGTAAGGATATTGCAAAATAACATAAAAGATAGTACGGAACAACGAGTTGGATTTTTGGAGACCCACAGTTGGAACGTCCAAAACGAGAGAGGGAAACAAATGGACGATTAGAGAAATGAAACTAATTGTACATTGCTTTGCAGATAACATAACAAATAAACGTTGACTTGGTAGGTTCACAAGAAGCTGTCGAATTGGCAATCTAAAGCCCGAAAGAAACCAGGCAGACAAACGAAAAGATGACGAGAACTTGACAAGGTTGAGGGAGGAACCTTGAAGGCAGCTTATGCAACATCTGGAGAGATGCATGAGGTGTAGACAAGGTTGAGGGAGGAACCTTGAAGACAACTTGTGCAACGACACCTAGAGAGATGTAGATCGAAAATCGGGCAATGTTGAAGATCGATGTGACTTATCAGTAATGTTGATGATTAAGTTATTTGTAACATATATATTCTTGGCCATAAAGACGTTTTTACTAAAGTGAAGCTTTCTGAAGTAAAGTCGATGTTAATCGTTCACCGCTCGCCGATAAATCTTTACCAGTTTTAAATAAAGTGTCCACCGGATATCGCATCACGGAATCGGTTGTAATTTTTGACACACAATTCACAGAGAGACAGTATCAGACCTACCAATAAATTATATCTAACAATATCATCGGCGGTCCGATTTTTACTTTTATAATAATGCAAGAAGACTCAGTTTTAATATTAGAGTTAAAAAAAATACAAACTCGTTTTTAAATACCAATTGATGTGAGGCTCTATACACCGCACGCTATGTAACAAAACAACAAGAGAGACAAATCTGAAATATAAGGTAGTGTCAGCGCCTGTGCTAACCTATGAGTGCGAGACGTGGGCATTGTAGAAACAAGATACACAGAGTATAGAAACTGCTGAAATGAAGTTCTTGAAAGTACTGATAGGTTGTTCTCTCTGCTCTCAAATTAGGAATGGAAATATAAGGGCTGAGTACAACATGGACGATAGGCTTAGACAGTTCTAATTGCAATGAAACAGCATATACAAAGGCCGAGCGACGATTGTCTAACAAAACAGCCAAATTAATCAATTGTAGAACCCAAGGAAGAAGATATGTACGTAGGCACTGAAGTAGATGACAGAACTGAAGACGGAACAGGATTTAAGTCTAAACCATGAGGCGAAGAAGAAGTAGATTAATCAGATTTTTTAATTAAATTTAATTAAAATACAGCTTAGTGTGTATGTTAGAGCCATTGATTTCACAACATACTCGATATGGTTAAAACAAAATATATTCAACATAAATGCAAAAAAATATCATTGCCAGAAACAGAACGAATCCGTAGAAAGGATAGGCAACGGAAAAGTGCTTAAACAAGCTTGTAACTGAAAATTAAAATTAAGAAAGAATGCAAGACAACAAACAGGACAGAACGGGCAAATCACTAATGTACGAGGGGGGACCCAAAAATAACCGGAATAGCGCTGCGATTGGCGGAGCTTACATAGTACGCATTTCTCCCGCTAGGCGAGCGTAGCGCAACTCGTTCCGAGTTCAGTGCCGTCATTGTTGTCGCCTGGGAAGGTTGCGTCCGGTCACAGTAATTCGTTTTGTAAAAGCAGTTTCGCTTGCTCCTCGTTTTTTGTCATGGCAGATTTTAGTGAACAGCGCGCTGCTGTGAAAGTTTGCTTCCTGCTTGGGAAAAACGCCGCAGAAACTGTTGTGATGTTGAAAACAACTTACAAGGATAGTGCTATGGGAAAAACTCAAGTGTACCAATGGTTTTCTCGTTTCAAAGAAGGTGAAATGTCAATTGATGACAAACCTCATTCTGGACGTCTGTCAACTTCCAGAATTGACGAAAATGTTGAAAAAGTTCATGCAATCGTACTTGAAGACCGATGACAGACCATTGAAGAGATTAGTAAGTTATCTGGAATAACTTGGAGCTCGGTTCAGCGAATTTTGTCAGAAGATTTGGGGATGAGAAGGGTCACTGCAAAATTTGTGCCTCGGGTCCTGACTGAACAGCGAAAAGAGAATCGAGTTGAAACATGCCGTGCATTGAAAGACCAGCTCCGAACCGACCCAGATTTTTTTTCCAAGGTCATTACTGGTGACGAGTCATGGTGCTATGGTTACGACCCCGAAACTAAACAACAGTCAAGCCAGTGGAAAACTTCGTTGTCGCCTCGCCCAAAAAAGCTCGTCAAGTGAAATCAAACATCAAGACGATGCTCATTTGTTTTTTCGATGTGAGAGGGGTAGTGCATTCTGAATTCATCCCACCAGGTCAGACTGTTAATCAGGCTTTCTATTTGGAGGTTTTAAAAAGATTGCGTAACAATGTGCGAAAAAGTCCCGATTTGTGGCAGACGAGGGACTGGTTTTTCCACCATGACAATGCACCTGCTCACGCAGCCATTTCAGTGCGCCAGTTTTTAGCAAAAAACAACATGACTCCCTTGCCCCACGCCCCTTACTCACCTGACCTCGCTGCGTGCGATTTCTTCTTGTTTCCTCGAATGAAGAGGGACATGAAAGGACAACGTTTTGACGACGTGGAAGCGATAAAGAAAAAAACGAGGCAGGAGCTGTCGGCCATCACAACAGACGAGTTTGAAACATGTTTCCAGTAATGGGATCGCAGATTGGACAAATGTATTAAGTGTAATGGAGAGTACTTTGAAGGTGATAAGTTTGTTTTGTAAAAAAAATTAAATACATAGCTTTAAAAAAAAAATTCCGGTTATTTTTGGGTACCCCCTCGTATGTAGCGTAGAAACGACAATGATTATGAAGACGTCGACGAAGATGAAAGAGCTTTAACTAAATACATCAAACACGCTTATTTAAACGGTTTGTCTTTCATGTTTAAAATATTTACATTGATATGGAGTAAATACACGCGGTTGACAGACGAATAAAGAATAAGGAGGGGTCACTATAGGCGGCACAGAATGCGGAAAAGATAAAAGAGAAATGTTAGCTTTGTGCCATATTTACTGCTCAATAAAATTACGTCCAGCCGGACGCACACATGATGCCTTAGTTTTTTCTAAAGGCACACATACAAGCACAACATAAACCATTTTTCGTTTTTATTCGTTTCATTGTGTGTGTGTGTGTGTGTGTGTGTGTGTTTGTGTGTTTTAGAAAATCATATTTTGCACATTAGTTTGATTTGGTAACATTTTTTGCCAACTGTGGACTGCGTTTGGTTCAACTGGTTCCTCCTTTCTTCTCCTCGCCACATCTCCCTCATTCTTGATCGGTGTCTCCCTCGTTTCGACAGTCCAGATGGCACCTGTCCTTTTCTTGGGGGTTTCCTAAAAACTTTGGGCATTTTTTTAATTTGTTTTTGAGCGGCAAGAATTCTTCATTGTCTTCTTGAGTAATCTGGAGTTTTCTATGTTTTATTCTGTTTTTTTGAACAACGTATTGGACATTTTGAGTTTTCTGAAATAGTTTAAAAGCTTCTTTGTTAGACTATCAGGAGTCATTCTTTGAACATGTCCGCTGAAGGAATTCCTTCTTTTTCCAATTACGTCTGTGATTTTCTGTTCTTCTGTTTTCTGTACTGTTGTCCATCTTTTATTGATCTCAAGATTTTTCTTAATATTTTCATTTCTGTGACTTCCAGTTCTTCGATCATCATTTTCTTATTTAGAGTCATACACTCATAAAGTGTTTCCGGGCGAATTACTGTTGAATAATACGTAAGTTTGGCATTAATGGATATTGATTTCTTGTTATAGCCTATATGTCCTTGGTTAAATGGTAAGCAACTTTCACCTTATGAACTCGTACTTCTTTCCCTGAGAGAGTTTGTTCAATAAATTCTTAAAGATACTTGAATTTGTCAATTCCATAGATTTGCCGTTATAGAGTTTTCATTTTCTTGGATATTGTCTTGATGTTTGTCATAACTTGGTTTTTCCAAAATAAATTGTTAAACCCATTCTTTTGGCTTGTTCTATCAGCAATTCCACTTGTCTAATGGCTGTTTCTACTGAATCTAACAGGATTGCTAAAAATTTCTTTCTATACATGACAAGTAGGCTTATCTCTTTATGGGACACTTTCTGTCAAGAAGTATTTCGAGGTAACCCCATAACTCCATTTAAGATAATATACTTAGAACAGATAAATACGGCAACGTGAAATGTTTTCTTCATCAGGCATTCAGTGATCTGTAATACTAATGCGATCAAAGTGCATTGCAGATAACACCATACAAATGTGAATATGAAACTGCATGTCATTTGTTTATCGTAACGTTTATGTTTGTCACTGCATTGAACATCGATGTATACTATATAAGTCGCGTGCTGCATTCACTGAATTCGGTCCGACCACTGCAAAGTCTGACTTTTCTGCTTTGTTATAGCTTTTGTTGCTTTAGCGGAGCATATTTTGCGTTAAATGGTATAGCTGTGTCATTTTAACAATTAATAACTCCAAAGTGGGAGGGTTTTAATAAGTTCTTTTCCAAAATAAACACATTTGTTTCACTGTAAGATTTCAGTATTCTGACACATTATTTCAGTTTATCGCTAAGTTCTGTTGCGTTTATAACAGTTCTGTTGCGTTCTTATTTATGAACATTTAATGTTGAAGCCAAATAAGGGAAACAAAGAATAAAAGACGTGAGCCGTAAACTTTAAAATGTTTATTGCGTAAAAGAAGCTGGCGTATACGCTCGCCATGGTCGTTAAAGTGTTCAATCATTTGCGATTTACCGTGTACCGTGTAGACGGTTGTTGTGCGCTGTTATCGAGTATTGTTATGTTATGTTATGTTTAAATATAGTTTATCTCTTGTTAGTGACTTGTGCTAAGTAATCAGTTCAGATATAATATTATTTTGTGTTCAAAGTTCTAAAAGGGCTTTCAATGAGTACTTAAAACTTTAATAATTATTGTTGGTTGCAATTTATCTCGGTCGTGCTTAGCGGCTCAGGTTATCGGCCAAGTGCATTTGACTGTTATCTGGCTTGTGACCCGGTTCGGACTGGTTTTACATCACATCCACTCAGCTACAAGATAAGGTAAATATGCAAACAAATAGCGATGGACTGTATCAGCAACATATTCAGACTCCGTACAATCCAAACTTCTATGTAAGTAGCCAGAACTGTAACCCTAGTTATGAGCATCAACAACAAAATACTCATCTTAGAGGTAATTCGCAACCTCACTTTCAGTCACAAATGCAGCAGCTATATCAACAACAAACTAGTTATCCTTTCTCAAATATGCCGGCACCTAATGTCTGAAATCAACTACCGAACCAAATGTCATCGCAAATACTAACGAACACTAATACCAATACGGCCCAAGCAATACCTCCATTCAGCTGTCCTACCAACATGACACAGAACTCCCAAGAGGACATAGATTATGATTCATTAAGTGAAGACTTATCCTACTCTGAACCTAATGAAACTGAAAACACAAATGAATCTTGCGTACATAACGTGCCTTGGCAGCAAGATAAACGCCCCTCTAAAAAAAGGAAACGATCTGCTACAGCAACAAAAATCATTTACTTAACTCAAACAGCAAATAGACTCGATCCCTTGTCCAACATAGATACGTCTCTTGTAGCGTGACAGAAAATCCACTACATTTTAAGTCATGTGAAATCATAAAGTTTAATTACACCAACAAATGTTATAATAATATTGAATGACATTTAAATAAATCAGAGGAATGAACCACAATAAAATAAAAATCCTCACTACATTATATATAAAAACCACTGTTTTAAAAACCAAAGAAAGTATCGAAGCAACTCATCAACTCATAGTATAATATCAGTAAGTTACCCAGGAAGCTCAGAGCAGTAAACCAGTTATATAAGGCCATATCAAGAAAAAAGAGACTCAATTAAAGAGTGGTGAATACCAAAATATCCCAAAACCAAGAAGAGGGAAGAATAAAGTTTGTGAACAGGAAGAAAACAATACCCTGAAACCTGTATAGAAGAATAAAGTCAGTTCAGTGAATAAATTAAATACTCCAAACTAAACCTCAGTCGAGATAACACCAAGTACCTTGGTTTACCCAAGAATGAGGAAGGAAGGACAGAAGAGTGAAGACTAGACGAGGGACAAGAATGAAGACTAGAAGAGGGACAAGAATGAATACCAGAAGGAAGATACGAAGAAGGACAAGAAGGAAGACAGGAGAAGAGGAAGAAATAGTATGAAAGAAACACCGTTATAAAACCTATTATTATATAAACTACTATCAACCCCAAACCCGCAAAAACTAAGCAAAAGAAAGTATAACATACCCAAAATATTATAAAATGTAATTATTGAGAAACCTAAGTGCTGTATAGCGTTATAAGAAGTGCACCGGCTGAAGCTATTGTGTAATAAAGAAAATAAACTAGTCTTAGCGGTCCATGATTACTAAAGGTCTGGTCTGAGATAATAAGACTCAAAATATCAGAACCAACAGTGAAAGTGAATTTGAGTAAGTGTTGTTTTTTAAAAAAATGCAATAAACTTAAAGTTGGTGATACTATAACTTAGTAGTATGCTATATCACAACTTTAAAATCTAATAATAAACAGCATAATAAAATAATAAAATGGAAGGTTTCCAGTATTTTATTATTTTAATGTAAATCTTTATTTACAAGACATTTGTAAAAAATGATAATAAATAGAGTATGGGAGTTAATGTTTACTTATGTAGGGGATCACAATAATAATGGTTTAAACCAGAAAGGACTGGTACTAATATAGTATGAATAAGTGTAACATGTTTAAATAGACTGTTATTTCACAGTCCTAAAATCAATGTGTTAAATAAATGTATTTGTAAGGTTTATTAGAAAATAAGATTTATGTTATGTGTTTTAAAAAGAATTATGTTTGATAAATAATAACCTACATACCAGTAATAATGTTCTAATAGGTATGCTATGTTAGCTCAAAAATAGTTAAAAGATATATGTTCAAACCATATCTGCAATATGTTCAATTGTGCAGATTGCTAAACCATGTTCATAATTATTTATTTTAAATATGTAGTGTTAATTAACTACTACACAACACAATAAGTTATAAATCATGTTATTTTCATATAATTGTAATTATGTAAAGTCAGAGGAGGAATTAAGTTTAAATTATTTGAGAAAGAAAGAAATATAAAATTCTAAAATCTAGGCCATTTGGTGAAATCAGAGAACCAATATAAAATAGTATAACTCACTTATAAATCCTGTAAACTACCAAGATTTATATAAGATAACACAATTAACCACTACTAGAAATGATCCTATGAATTAAAATGATAATAAGGAAATATACCTTAACATTTTGTAAATTGTCAAAATATATAAATTAATTAATTTTAAAGAGCTATGTCAAATTTACAGATTAACACAAAAAACCAGTTCAAAGGTTTAATTTACATGTATTTAAGGAAAGGAAGAGGAATATGACTAATTAAAATTTATTATAATAGTATTAATAATATTTAAATGGAGGGGATTTTGTATAAAGACGGAAATCCAATTTTGAGCCTATATTTCCATAAAGTAAAGAAATTTGTTAATTTCCACAAAATACCTACAGATATGGACTATAATACATCAATTTAAAGGGAATGAGATGATTAAACCAATAATAAGGTTAATAATTCATAAAAGTGAGTAATAAAATAGATAAATTCCATACATAATGTAATATTTTATCATATGTATGGGAAGTCGAAAAATGTTAACAATACTTTTTCAAGGATTAACTGGGCAAGATTTATGACCAAGTTAATTAGTCTTTTGTTGAATATCAAGCTGGACAGTTGTGTAAAAGAACGTTTCTTTAAAAAATCGAGAAAGATGGTACTAGCGTTTAGCCATTGAAATCAGTGAACGAGAGTTAAACGGTTTAGACACTTTTTAAAGCTAAAGCTGTTCATACATTCACGACAATAGTGAAAACAAATACTTAACTACATAATACGAGTGATAGAAACAAGTAAAACACTATATTTCACCTGATTTATTCTGCAAATCCTAACCAATAACTTGAGAACTTCACCGTAGAAGTTGAACACATAGAAAATAAACTAACTAACGCAAGTTTACACAGAACACTTCACCAGAATACACCAAATAGTTTAACAGACATATTACACCAGTGCGGGGATATTTTAGACCTTGACGAAGGTAATTTTGTCGTGATTTTGGGACATGCCGAGTTCACATTAACTACGCCAGAACTAGTAGCGGCCATCTTTTAATTCTACAGAGCCGGCCTTCTTTATCCGGCAGTGACGTCATCGTCTGCGTATGGTACGACAACGATCATACACATTACATATTAGAATTATTTAAATTTTATTGAATAATAATTATTGTATTTGTGTTAATTGTTAATGTTATACTTTCTCGTCACCCTTCTCTGACTATTAATTCTAATCGCTCAAAGAACCTGTCTTTTAATATAATATAACATAAAATTTTGTTCTGTATGACACAATCGATAATTCCCGAGACAGAGTCGATAATTGCTCTCCATCGATAAAATATCGATTATTTATTTAAAATTGTCAATAAATCTTTATATTTCCATTATTTTGTATCTGTACTTATTTCACAGGGTAATTTAAGGGTATTTATAAGGCTGAAGGAATTAAGCGAGAAGAATATATTCTATTTTGAACAAGATATTGGACCAGTCAGAAAAGTCACCAATCGATTATTACCTGGAGTTAATCTATTTAACTCCAGACTTGGTGCAAACCTTCAAGAAGTGCTCGACGGTCAATAAATACCTACCTGTTATTAAAATTTCACCAGAACCTTTTAAAAAACAGATTTATCTCTTATACATACCCCTATAAACATAAACAAAATTATTTTATTATTTAGAAATTCTATTATTATTGAATTTTCCATTTTATTTTTATTCTTTTGTAACGACCGGCATACAGCGGTCTGGTGACCAAGTGGCTAGTCCAAACAGTGGGGACTTAATTGATTACAGCCATATAAAGGGTCTTTGTTATAAAGTGGCTTCCATCGCGGGGCTTGAACGAGGCAGACGTCTCGAACGTATTGTTACAAAGTGGCGTCCAACTTAGAGGGCTTGAGAAGATAAGCCTGGCAGCGGTTATCCAGTCAGGAAGAAGGGCAACAACGATAAATCAAAATGGCAAAACTTACAGAAGAAGAGAAGATGGATAAGATAACGGAGGTGTTTCAACAAATAATGAGAGGATTCGAATGAATGAGAGAAGATAACAAGAAGATGGCGGAAAATTTAAGCAAGAAAATGGATTCCATGAATGAAGGATTAAGGAAAAATAATGAGAGACTGGAAGAGGAAAATAAGAAGATGAGAGAGGACAGATTAAAAAGAGAAGAATTGAGAAAGGAGAAGACCGAAGAAATGAAATATGATAGCAAACCAGAACCAGGAGAAATACCAAACGAAAAACCCTTGGAACAAATAGTAGTATTACCTGAAAAGGAAGCTAACGCAAACAAAGAAAATACTAAAGATATGGAAGTGGAACCAAAGGAAAGGAGTAAAACGCTTCCAAAGAAATTAATGAAAACAAAGGAAGAAATGGAAATGATGAACCATGGTTTAATGGATGTCAATAATATCCCAATTAACTATGACAAAGACTTCATGAATTCTAGGAATCATAGAAGGAGAATCGAAGTAATTTCAGAAATAATTTACCACAAGACAGTAGTTTATCACTGGGAAAGGACCAGAGGTAAACGGAATACTACATGTGGACTAGATCAGTTCCAGTGCGGAACTAAACAGTGTATTTCAGAAAGATGGAAATATAACATCTTATCAGACTGTGACGATGGCACTGGTGAATCACCAGAGTGTGTTCCATTAGTGCGCCATCCAGGACTATTCCAGTGTACAATTACACAAAAATGTATACCTTCCGGATGGATATGTGATGATGAACCAGATTATGGGGATTCAGAGAAGCAAATAAATGATAAACCAGATGAAGAACCTCACAGATATTTTTCAGGTCATACAGCATATGGACCAGAGACATATTGGAATATAAGACAATATAATAATGGGAACAATACTAATTACCATGATAATAATAATACGGGTCCAAATTATCAAAACCCGAATCGACCCTCTGATGGTTATCAGGGTAACCACAATCCCTACCCTAATAACGTAAATAGTCAGAGAAGCCCCAATTATGGTAATAGTCCTTACCATAATAATACCAATAGTACGGGTCCCAATAATAGTAATTTTAATAATAATAGGTTCCCTCGCCATAGAGTGAACTTCATACAAGCCACAGAAGGAAGACAGCGAGGGTTCAACCACAATCGACGAAGCAGTTACCGAAGATACGAAGAAAGGCGGAGGAGCCTAGAACGGGACCAACCGAGGTACTATCCGGCGCGTAGGAGCAATAGTTTGGATCTGATAAGGATCCATACGGATACATAATGAGGTGGTGAAAGGGATGGATGTCATGATAACCAACAACGGCAAAACCACCACAAAGAAGATGAAAATAATTACCACTGAGGAAAAATGAGAAGAAGAAGGGACAAAGAACCAAAATGGGAATTTAAGAAATAAATTAATTAAGAAACTACACCTTATAAAGGAACTATGAGCAACGATGCACTATAATAAAAAGCATCCACCTGGGTATAAAGAAAAAATAATAATAAGAAAGACGTTTGAATAAAGACAAGAAAAGAGTCATACAATATTTATGAAACTAATATGATATGTTTACCATATAATTATGAAAACTATTACAATCATTTATGAAAAGTCTATATGGCAAGAATATAAGAAGAATTAGAATTTAAAAAACCTCAAAATTCTAAACATAATGTAAAACAATTACATACAATTTATTTGAAGAGAAACATATTTTGAAGGAAGAATAACAAGAAGAATTTTGAAATAAACAGCCAAATTCTAAAAAGAAATATAAGCACATATTATCTACAATTATTAGAAAATTTTATGGCAAGAATACAGAAGAATTAGAATTAAAACCCCAAAATTCTAAAATACATGTAAGCCAATCTTACATAAAGATTATTTGAAGAAAATTATTTTAAAAGAAGATATGCATAAGAAGAAGTTAAAATAAATAACTAAATACTAAAAGCAAATGTAAGTCCATCTTACATAAAATAAAAAATATATTTGAAGAAAATTTTATGGCAATGATAGAAGAAGAATTTCGAATGTTAAAACCCCCAAAATTCTAAAATACATGTAAGCCAATCTTACATAAAGATTATTTGAAGGAAATTGTTTGAAAAGAAGATATGCATAAGAAGAAGTTAAAATAAATAACTAAATACTAAAAACAAAGGTAAGCCCATCTTACATAAAATAAAAAATATATTTGAAGGAAAATTTTATGGCAATGATAGAAGAAGAATTTCGAATGTTAAAAACCCCTAAATTCTAAAAACATAATGTAAGCCAATTACATACAATTTGTTTGAGAAGGAACATTTTGGAAGAAGATATATAAAACAGAATTTTGAATGTAAACCAACCAAATTCTAAAAACAAATGTAAGCCCACTTTACATAACAAATATTTGAAGAAAAACTTTATGGCTATAATATAATAATAAAGAAGGAGAGAATTTAGAAATAAAACCATCTAAGGTCAAAAACAAGTAAGGACAGATTACTAAATATTTATTTGAAGAGAAACACTTTGACAATAATACCAAGAGAGTTTAGAGAAATAAAACCAGCCAAAACACATGTAAGCCCACCTTACATACAAATTATTTGAGAAAACGTCACAGAATAATATAAGAAGAGTGAATTTTGAATTATGAATAAATCAAGTTTCCCAAACCAAGTATAAGTACAACTTACCAACCAATTATAAATAAAACAATATGGTGAAATAAACTGATGAGATTTCCTACCATATTTATGGTAAGCATAGAAGATAATTACCATGGTAACAAAGGATCATAATGGGATGAATAAGAGGAAACAGATTTAGAATTAAAACAAATAATTCTAGACAGTATAATCATGTCTAAGTTCAATATGAAGAGTAAAAACCTTTCCGTAAAATGGTGTTGAAGGAAATAAAAAAAAAAAATTCTTTAATACGATTTGAGTGATTGAATAGAATAAAGTACAAAAACTTCTTTGGAATTATGAGAGAATGAAACTTTAAGTGGTATGAGGAGAAAATATGACCTCATAATGAAATTAATAAAAAAAAAACATCATTTGCAAACATAATAGCAATGACCGGAATAATGTGAAAATAATGTCAAAAATTTATGTAATTAAACGAATTAATATAAAATGATTTATGAATTAAATGACAATTATGATAATGACAGTTATAAAAAATTTTAGAAAATAGAACAAGTGGAAATTTTAAGAACGATGAAACAGTCTAAAAATGTCATAAAGATATGCTACTATAAATAATGCAGATAATAATGAAAAAAACCAGAAGGTAATAAAGAATTTATAACCAAAAGATTTATATGATAATAAAAGTTGAAAAATGTAATAATAGAAGAGCTTCCTACCATAATATCAAATGAAAGAAACATCCAGATAATAAGTCAGATGAACAACTGAGATAGAAATATTAAAATCTCTGAGGAGTATAATAAGTAATAAGTGAAGTATCCCAAAGATATTTTTTAAATAGTAACAAATGTGTACTATTCTAAATAATTTTTTTTAATCTGTCTGATGATAATTCCAGCAGGATTAATATTTTTTTTGAGCAGAGATGATTTGCCTCTGTACTCAAATATGTGTGAAGTATTGGACAGCAGAGGAAAGTAGCGTACAGTGCCTCTCTGAAGTGAACCAGCTCACAAAGTAGGGAACGATAGGGAGAAAATATCCCAAGGAGAAAATACTAAGAAGAAATATAAAAATGAAATAATAAATATGAAACTCAGAAGACTATTACTATCAAGGAAGATCAAGTGAGAATGATATAAACTCAAATATAAATAAGAAAATTTTAAAATGGAAGGAAGTCCAAAATAATAACAAACCTTGAATAATTATCATAAGCAATTGTTTCAGACAAAGCAAGTATAGTCTGAAAAAATTACTTCTGGAGAAGGGCATTCTGTAGCGTGACAGAAAATCCACTACATTTTAAGTCATGTGAAATCATAAAGTTTAATTACACCAACAAATGTTATAATAATATTGAATGACATTTAAATAAATCAGAGGAATGAACCACAATAAAATAAAAATCCTCACTACATTATATATAAAAACCACTGTTTTAAAAACCAAAGAAAGTATCGAAGCAACTCATCAACTCATAGTATAATATCAGTAAGTTACCCAGGAAGCTCAGAGCAGTAAACCAGTTATATAAGGCCATATCAAGAAAAAAGAGACTCAATTAAAGAGTGGTGAATACCAAAATAACCCAAAACCAAGAAGCGGGAAGAATAAAGTTTGTGAACAGGAAGAAAACAATACCCTGAAACCTGTATAGAAGAATAAAGTCAGTTCAGTGAATAAATTAAATACTCCAAACTAAACCTCAGTCGAGATAACACCAAGTACCTTGGTTTACCCAAGAATGAGGAAGGAAGGACAGAAGAGTGAAGACTAGACGAGGGACAAGAATGAAGACTAGAAGAGGGACAAGAATGAATACCAGAAGGAAGATACGAAGAAGGACAAGAAGGAAGACAGGAGAAGAGGAAGAAATAGTATGAAAGAAACACCGTTATAAAACCTATTATTATATAAACTACTATCAACCCCAAACCCGCAAAAACTAAGCAAAAGAAAGTATAACATACCCAAAATATTATAAAATGTAATTATTGAGAAACCTAAGTGCTGTATAGCGTTATAAGAAGTGCACCGGCTGAAGCTATTGTGTAATAAAGAAAATAAACTAGTCTTAACGGTCCATGATTACTAAAGGTCTGGTCTGAGATAATAAGACTAAAAATATCAGAACCAACAGTGAAAGTGAATTTGAGTAAGTGTTGTTTTTTAAAAAAATGCAATAAACTTAAAGTTGGTGATACTATAACTTAGTAGTATGCTATATCACAACTTTAAAATCTAATAATAAACAGCATAATAAAATAATAAAATGGAAGGTTTCCAGTATTTTATTATTTTAATGTAAATCTTTATTTACAAGACATTTGTAAAAAATGATAATAAATAGAGTATGGGAGTTAATGTTCACTTATGTAGGGGATCACAATAATAATGGTTTAAACCAGAAAGGACTGGTACTAATATAGTATGAATAAGTGTAACATGTTTAAATAGACTGTTATTTCACAGTCCTAAAATCAATGTGTTAAATAAATGTATTTGTAAGGTTTATTAGAAAATAAGATTTATGTTATGTGTTTTAAAAAGAATTATGTTTGATAAATAATAACCTACATACCAGTAATAATGTTCTAATAGGTATGCTATGTTAGCTCAAAAATAGTTAAAAGATATATGTTCAAACCATATCTGCAATATGTTCAATTGTGCAGATTGCTAAACCATGTTCATAATTATTTATTTTAAATATGTAGTGTTAATTAACTACTACACAACACAATAAGTTATAAATCATGTTATTTTCATATAATTGTAATTATGTAAAGTCAGAGGAGGAATTAAGTTTAAATTATTTGAGAAAGAAAGAAATATAAAATTCTAAAATCTAGGCCATTTGGTGAAATCAGAGAACCAATATAAAATAGTATAACTCACTTATAAATCCTGTAAACTACCAAGATTTATATAAGATAACACAATTAACCACTACTAGGAATGATCCTATGAATTAAAATGATAATAAGGAAATATACCTTAACATTTTGTAAATTGTCAAAATATATAAATTAATTAATTTTAAAGAGCAATGTCAAATTTACAGATTAACACAAAAAACCAGTTCAAAGGTGTAATTTATATGTATTTAAGGAAAGGAAGAGGAATATGACTAATTAAAATTTATTATAATAGTATTAATAATATTTAAATGGAGGGGATTTTGTATAAAGACGGAAATCCAATTTTGAGCCTATATTTCCATAAAGTAAAGAAATTTGTTAATTTCCACAAAATACCTACAGATATGGACTATAATACATCAATTTAAAGGGAATGAGATGATTAAACCAATACTAAGGTTAATAATTCATAAAAGTGAGTAATAAAATAGATAAATTCCATACATAATGTAATATTTTATCATATATATGGGAAGTCGAAAAATGTTAACAATACTTTTTCAAGGATTAACTGGGCAAGATTTATGACCAAGTTAATTAGTCTTTTGTTGAATATCAAGCTGGACAGTTGTGTAAAAGAACGTTTCTTTAAAAAATCGAGAAAGATGGTACTAGCGTTTAGCCATTGAAATCAGTGAACGAGAGTTAAACGGTTTAGACACTTTTTAAAGCTAAAGCTGTTCATACATTCACGACAATAGTGAAAACAAATACTTAACTACATAATACGAGTGATAGAAACAAGTAAAACACTATATTTCACCTGATTTATTCTGCAAATCCTAACCAATAACTTGAGAACTTCACCGTAGAAGTTGAACACATAGAAAATAAACTAACTAACGCAAGTTTACACAGAACACTTCACCAGAATACACCAAATAGATTAACAGACATATTACACCAGTGCGGGGATATTTTAGACCTTGACGAAGGTAATTTTGTCGTGATTTTGGGACATGCCGAGTTCACATTAACTACGCCAGAACTAGTAGCGGCCATCTTTTAATTCTACAGAGCCGGCCTTCTTTATCCGGCAGTGACGTCATCGTCTGCGTATGGTACGACAACGATCATACACATTACATATTAGAATTATTTAAATTTTATTGAATAATAATTATTGTATTTGTGTTAATTGTTAATGTTATACTTTCTCGTCACCCTTCTCTGACTATTAATTCTAATCGCTCAAAGAACCTGTCTTTTAATATAATATAACATAAAATTTTGTTCTGTATGACACAATCGATAATTCCCGAGACAGAGTCGATAATTGCTCTCCATCGATAAAATATCGATTATTTATTTAAAATTGTCAATAAATCTTTATATTTCCATTAATTTGTATCTGTACTTATTTCACAGGGTAATTTAAGGGTATTTATAAGGCTGAAGGAATTAAGCGAGAGAATATATTCTATTTTTAACAAGATATTGGACCAGTCAGAAAAGTCACCAATCGATTATTACCTGGAGTTAATCTATTTAACTCCAGACTTGGTGCAAACCTTCAAGAAGTGCTCGACGGTCAATAAATACCTACCTGTTATTAAAATTTCACCAGAACCTTTTAAAAAACAGATTTATCTCTTATACATACCCCTATAAACATAAACAAAATTATTTTATTATTTAAAAATTCTATTATTATTGAATTTTCCATTTTATTTTTATTCTTTTGTAACGACCGGCATACAGCGGTCTGGTGACCAAGTGGCTAGTCCAAACAGTGGGGACTTAATTGATTACAGCCATATAAAGGGTCTTTGTTATAAAGTGGCTTCCATCGCGGGGCTTGAACGAGGCAGACGTCTCGAATAACGTATTGTTACACTCTTAATCATGACAATTCTGGCAACTCAAATAACGTTAATAAAAACAATCAACCGAAAACACCAAAGCCTCCGCCAATCTACAGTATATATACGGTGTTACGAACTATAAAGCAATGACAGACTTTCTGGCATCGGCTGCAGAAGACGAAACGTACCACAGCAAAGCTCTCTCAAACAACACAGTTAAAATTCACCCCCACACCGTTGACACTTACAGAAAATTAATTAGACTACTCTGTGAAAAAAAATATAGTCCATCACACCTACCAGCTGAAACATGAGAGAGCCTACCGTGTTGTCATAAGAGATCTTCATTATTCAGTGCCACTAGAAGAAATTAAAGACGAGCTTACTAAATACGGCCACAAAATTCGGAATATCATAAACGCGAGACACAGGAAATCCAAGGACCCACTGCCTCTATTTTTTGTAGACCTTGAGCCCCAAAATAACAATAAGGAAATAAGTTATATAAATTGGAATATCTACAAAATACAAAAATTAAAGTTGAACCGCCAAGAGTCAAAAACACAATAATCCAATGCACACGATGCCAGGAAATGGCCACTCCAAAACTTACTGCAGAAAATCATTTTTCTGCGTAAAGTGTGGAAAATCTTATGACACTGAAACGTGCAAGAAACCTAGGGATGCCCCTGCTACCTGTGCACTATGCGATGGCAGTCACCCAGCCAATTATAAAGCGTGTTCTGTCTACCAAGACCTGATATGATCTAACCTTAGGGGCAATCCGCAACTGCTAAGTAGTGCTACTCCACAGACACAATCTAATGTGATTCAGAATTCTCCATCCCCTTTACCACCACCGCGAAATACAACTTCTACATATGCTCAAATCACGGGCGGAAGTAGAAGGACACAAATGACTATCAACAACCACGCAAACCCCACTAACAGGGAAGTAATGGACCAACTGGCAATTTTCCTAAGTGAGTTCAAAACTATGTTCGTTCAACTCATTAATCAAAACAGCATTATCCTCAACATGTTATCTACAGTCATAGATAGAATACCACGGCACTAAGAATAGCTGTCTGGAATTCGAATGGGCTTTCCGGCCGCATACAAGAAATTATCCTCTTCCTGAATATCAATAAAATTGACATCCTCCTAATTTCAGAACCCCACTCAACGGATCGAACAGTCTTCAAAATAACTTATTATAACATATTCTATGCTAACCACCCTGACGGTTCAGCTCACGCAGGTTCAGCTGTCATCATACGAAATACTCTTCATCATTATGTAATGGAGCCACATGTCACTGCAAAAATCCAATGTGCAATCATTAAAGTTCTCGCCCTTCAATGGCCCTTGACCTTAGCAGCTACATACAGCCCACCACGCCATTCCATATCAACAGACGAATACCTAGAGTTTTTCGCCACTCTGGGACCACACTTTCTTGTAGCGGGGGACTGGAATGCGAAGCATACTGCCTGGGGCTCAAGGCTTATCACACCAAAGGGTCGAAATCTACTGGAAGCCATACACCATCTTCATCTCAGCTACTTATAAACAGGAGAACCTACGTATTGGCCCACAGACTTAAATAAAATTCCAGATCTTCTTGATTTTGCGATAACAAAAGGAATCTCGCACTTATATACCAAAATCGAACCAAATCTCGACTTGAGCTCTGATCATAGCTTCATTATAATTATATTAAGCACTAATGTAATCTGGAGGGAACCTCCACCTGTTTTATGCACTAAGCAGACTAACTGGGATTTATTTGAACGTATTATCAATGAGAATATCAACTCTAACTTTCGCATTACGGATTCCAGAGACATTGAAGTAGCCGTTCAATACTTTACTAAACTACTACAGGATGCTGCATGGCAAGCTACACCAGAAAGAAGAAAGGTTTTACCTGATTATCATAATATACCTCTGCACATCAAACAACTTATTCAAGAAAAACTACAAGCTCGCGCTAAGTGGCAACGAACGAGAAACCCCCAGTATAAAACAATTCTCAATAGGCTCACCCATAGAATTTGCGCAGCTATGCAAGAGGCCCGAAACGCATCGTTTGAACACTACGTAACATGTTTAACACCCCATGATCATTCAATATGGAAGGCGACAAAAAAAATCAAACGCCTGGTAATCCCAGTATCTCCCATTCGTAAACCTGACGGCAGTTGGGCTCGAGCAAATGAAGATAAGGTGAATGTGTTCGCAGATCACCTTTCCCAGAGTTTCACCCCAACCTCATCAGCAATTGATGACTCAGAAATTCTAACTTACCTTGATGCTCCCTGCCAATTATCTCCTCCAATCAAAGCGTTTGCCTTCTCTGAATTTCTCAGGGAGATAAAACATTCCAAGACACATAAAGCCCCCGGGTACGATTTAATAGTTGGAGAACTTCTGAAACATCTTCCCAAAAAATCGTTAGTGCTACTTACAACTATTTACAACAGTATGCTCAGACTTTCCAATCCAATGGAAATTTGCCCAAATTATCATGGTCGCAAAATCTGGTAAACCCCCTACTGACCCATCTTTACCTCCTGCAAGATTGGTTACAGCGGTGGAGAATCCGAGTTAATTCTGCAAAATCCACTCAAATAACCTTCACCATGAAACGTAGCTCTTGTCCACAAGTCACCATAAACGATGCCCCCATACCTATAAAATCAGAAGTTAAATACCTGGGGCTGCATTTGGACAACAATTAACATGGAAAGCCCACATTCAGGCTAAGAAACAACAACTCGACTTAACAGCTAGGGAAATGTAGAAAGCTCATAGGTAGAAAATCTCAACTATCTCTCGCAAACAAAGTCATCATATACAAAGCTGTGCTCAGACCAATCTGGACTTAACGGTATAGAATTGTGGGGCTGCTCTAAACCTTCCAACACAAAGATTCTGCAGACAGTTCAGTCAAAAATCTTGCGCTGCTTAACGAATGCTTCCTGGTTCATCTCTAATTATACTCTTCCCGAAGACCTCAACATTCCATACATTTCTGATGTCATCAAGATGCACGCCGCTAAGTACAGTAACCGCAACATAGGACACAGCAATAACCTGATCAACGAGCTCCTCAATCCATCACTGGATGTAAGAAGGCTGAAGAGACAGTGGCCAGATGACCTGACCCGGTGACCGTGGTAATCATCGCTGGATGGTTCCCACCTCAAGTGACGACTTATACATCACTTTTACTTATTACTCTGTGAAATGAGTAGATTGTAAAACTGCATTATAATAAATAAAATAAAAAATGTTCAATGTGTGTAACGCTCCAATCATTGTCATCTGTTATCAGTTAGCCAAAAGTAAAAACAAACTGTTATAATAATAAAATCTTCATAAGCACATAATTTCAGTAGAACTGTCACAAATGTAATAATCGTAAGGTGTCAAAACAAGTGCATTACTGACTGAATGACTTGTTTAGTACACCTGGTAACCTAGCGCCAAACGCTTTATTCTACCGATGGTGGGGGAAGTTGTACGTGCTTCGGACCGTTTTCTGCCGTTCACTTCGCCTGGCAGCACGCGATCCATATAGTATACTGTACATCGATGGGATTGAATAACGAATGACCTCGTTTCACCTTAGCTGACAAGGTCATTCTGAAGTCGACATGGCTGAATACTCGCCTAGTGCTAGCCGCTCTCTCGAGCTATCCAACTCATGAAGACAAGTGGGGTGATGAGTCACATTATCATACATTAGATATAATAGTGTCATATTTATTGTGTATAATATACACACATCGTGTTATATTATTTAACAATAATGGTTGCTTTTTTTCCAGCGGAAACAATCTAAGAGTTAAGCGGAGTGCGTAGGCTGCCTTATGTGGGCCGTTCGGCATACATGGAAATCAATGTGGACAGCATTACGATTCAGTCGTCTATTATTATCCCAGGAACTTGTTTCTACAAACTGAGTAGGCCTAAGAATGACATACGAGCTCTGACTTCAAAGTATTCCCAGAACTGAACCCGGAATCTCTAAATTAGTAGCCGGGAGCTACATCTACTGGTCTACTAAACCCGTATATTATTACATTTATAATAATAGTATAACACACACACACTATAAATGAGAATAAATTTAAAATTATCAGGTATTGTTACATTTTTTATGCCTGATATTCAAGTTTCTGTTGTTATTGGGCTAGAAGGGGGATAACACCCGGACGACCAATACCGTAAGACAACGATTACAATTACAATATTTGAGCCAATAAGGATATGTATAGTGTATTTACATGTACGAAATCACACACGAGCTCGCTGGCCCATTACCATATATATTCATAATTCCTTATTATAAATTATAAATTGTAATAGCAACAGGATTATGCATATAAATTATATTAGAATAGGATGTTAAAAATTATACACTTAACGAAACCGATATCCACATTTTGGTGAAGAATGTGATACAACAATCGATTTTATTTTTGGCATTATATTGATATTGCTGTTACTATGTACTTGCTTTAAACGTGTTTTATTTAAAATTAACAGTCCGTAAAACTGAAATCCAATGTGTAATATAACATAAAGTTGAATCCTTGTATGGTTCATACTTTCAGCAGTTTAAACGTGTTTAAATGCTACAAAAATCAGTAGTTATGATTTCTAGATGCTATAAAATCTATTATATTTTCTATCCCTTATCGTTCCACATTATCATACCTACCTTCAACAGAGATGCTTCTGCTGTGCTGATTAACAAACTATTAATCAGCGATGGCCGAATTTGAACTGGTTTTACAAAGGGTCATAAAAGCATGAAGTGAATTAGTAGCCATATTATTTTTAATCGTTTAATCCCGATTTTTCTTATATGTACCTCTTTTCCAGTTCATAAAAGAAACCGTATAATCTCGAGAAATGGAAAAAAAGTAACTGCAGGTATAGCCTATTGTTGTAGGATGCTAACTTTAACAGAGCGTTTTCGTCTAGCATTGTAAAGCTAAAGGCGGGGGATATACAATATTGTAGTATTATTGCGTGTTCCGTAATTCTATGTGGCGCTCTAAAGTGATGACGCGATGAGCGCATATGACACACATAACGACATCTAAAGAGACTTCTACAAACCATACTGGAACAGCATGTTGGAGAAAATAAATGAAAGAGGAGAACAAGAAAACATCTATAGGCCTACGCATCACGCTATAGAAGGTGTAGGATGCCACTATGCCATTCGTGTTACAACATAAAAGACGGGTGGAGGTATGCATTAGTTTTACTAAATGTAACATTCAAAATACAGAATATATAAAAATACTGAATCCGCTCTGGTTATGTTGATTATGCGTAAATATTTGAGAATTTTTAAATATACTGTAACCGTTTTAGCAAGTTTGCAACACTGAAATTCGTCGTCACGGTGCTATATGTCAATGCCAAGGTCATTAACTTTAATTATACAGTCCCGGTAATATGTGATGTAACATAAGAGTATGTGTGCAATCCTTATTCAGCAGTTCTATGCGCACACATCGTTCACTGTCGCCAATTGCTTCACGGAAATACGAGACCGTAAACTGATCGCCCAATACAAGGCACACGAATACGTGTATTGTATAACTTCCTGATAAATAAAAGTCATCTTGAAGCTTTCGCTGCTGTCTCCTTTTTCCATTTCTTTTGAAGGTTTTTCACTTTGGTAATTTATTTCAAGACAGTCTGTTATACCACTACCACGAGTATTGTTTAGGTTGTACTACACAAAATTTTCGGTAATGTTGTGAACGTAATCGTTCACTTTAACGCGCCGGTTCAGCGGGTCTAAATTTCATGTTTCGACAGGGTATTGTTTGTTAGTACATTAATTTCAACAACAGATCTGCATTGCCTACGATAGAGCAACGACTGACTGGATTTCGTGATTCTCCTAAATCTTATTCTTCCGTTCGTTCCTTCGTTCATGCTTAATAAGAGTCACCACTGTCAACAGCTGTTCATGCTGTTCGACATCACCACTGACGAACAGCGACCGACTGAACGCTATTCGCCCGCTTATTCACTCCTACTTAGCTAACGGAGAACAGTAAGACATTTTATGCAGATTTGTGGATCTTGTACTCAACTACTTCAATTTTGCGATTTTACACAATTTCTTCAGTTTCCTTGTAAGAACAAAACAGCCATGTTTTTGAAAAGTAAATAGGACTCTAAATATTTTTTAAACATTTTTTACTTAATTTTATGTCTATTTACGTTTCGTTTCCAAAAGTCGTGTTTGTTAACTTGGCAAATAATTTTTGTGCTAATCAGATTTTACTGAAACTACAATTTTAAATAAACGTTGTAAATTATTTATTATTGTCCCTTAATATGTGAAATTTAGTAAGCGTGTGTGTGATTTAGTTACTAATCGTTAGGAATATGTTAAACAATAGTCACATATAAAAATACACAAGACGCTGTTAATAAATCCGTCGTTATAAGTTAGCGAAAAGCTTTTAAAATATGAAGCCATTATTCACAGGTCGACGCAAGTAAAGGTACGTGCTATTATTGTGAACAAGTAATTAGTACGAGAGGTGAGACCATTAGAAACATAAGTCGGCTCATACGTCTTAAGCATGCTGGTAGATCAATAAACTGACCACATAAGGCTAAACTAATTTACCAGTATCTCCCAGAAGAGCGACAGTTTCTGCGGTTTTCTGCACTTGTCGTCAAAACAAATTGAGAGGCGTTTTGGCAGCTTATTTGAAAAGAAAAATCAGGAAATCTTAAAAATTGTAAACACTACCATAACGGACTTAAATTTATAAATTTTTCGTACACATTAAACCAATACCAATATTTAAACGAGAAAAAGATTTGCCATGAGTTGATTGTAATCAATGTAAACGACTAGCAGGCCCTGTAAAGTAGTGGAAGTAGCTTAAGTGAATTTCAAAGTACTGTAAATCTCCGAGTCAGGTTCAGTTTGTTAGCAGTCTTCGTAATTCCATTTATTTAGCTATCCCTTGCACAAATGCTACTTTAGCTATCCCTTGCACAAATGCTACTTTAGCTATCCCTTGCACAAATGATACTTGCTTCATATTGGACGAGGCTTCTGTTTAGAATTTGATAGTGGTGCAGACGCCGAAAGGCCAGATTCAGTTTCAAGCAAGCAGCAGTTCCACAAGAGGTAGCCATAAACCAGTGTTGTAAAACTTTTATACCCTACTTATAAACTATTTCTGAAAGTCTAATACTTCAGTTATAGGAATCGACAGTAGGTATAGATGTAACTAATAGTAGGATACCGAAAACCAAGAATATTTTGCCTTCTATACTGCAATTAAAGTTGGACATGAATAGGCGATGTGATGAATAGGTGACTGCCCCTGGTAAGTAAATGTGCTGAATTGACGTCTAACTTGTTTCTGAATTAACATTATACGCATAAAAGTGTGTCAGATTTTAGTAAGTGGAAACTAGAAAACGAAGTTGTTTCAGTTGTTATTGGTAATGTGATGTAGGCCTACTGTTACCCTTCTTATGATATGTGGGATGGAGACGTTTTGTATGCAACTTGTACTTTAAACTTAATCGTCAATAAACGGTATAAACATTATTAAGATAAGGTTAATAAAATAAACGAGTAGTCGGTTATAAGACATACACTTTTAATAACTTTTCATTGTTAAAAACAACATTTCGAGTAAGTGAACATTAAATTTACAGTAACTTATTAGAATAACGTTTAAGTTCGATAAGAATTACCTTCGTCAGGAATTTCACAATTAATTAAAAACAACGTTCAATAATTATGACATCCTGATTTGTGACAAACGCCTAACAAATCTCCTACGTTTATGCTTGTCCAAAGAAGCTTTGTTCTATTATATTTTTATGGCTACGCATAATGGCCTCGTATAAGTCGTCATGTGACCAAATCAAGTGTGAATGGTGTGCATTCCGCGTATAGTTTGTAAGTTCCGTGTGCGAGATCTTTGTTTCAGCCTCAATCGCTGCGGGGTTGTAAAAAATAAAGAGCGACCCACAGCACCGTCGCACACGTAGGAATTGCCGAAATCGGGCGCTATGCGCTTACGGCTAGGCGCATACTGCTCGTATACGGCCTACCCCACCCTAAGTCATTGCGCACTAAAACCCAGTCAGCGACCCGGGCATGTATCTGTTACAGTGAATGTTGAAAATTAGTGAAGGTTAATGACTGGGGATTGTCAACATTCACTAAACTGGTCAGTGGAAGTTGACAGTAAAATTAAGCGGTCAACTCTCACTAGTAAGTGTCGGACTTTCACCAGCCGTTTGCAGGAAATGTTGAAAGTAGATCGGTTGGGTGTGTCATCGGTCTCCATCTGACGACTGAAGATTGTTTCCCGCCCATTTATTGTTTTGATGTAGTTGCTGTGAGGTTATTGTTCGTTGAGTTGAAGAGCTTGTGTTTTTTATTGTTAAGTGTGTGTAATTTTGTAACCATGACAAAATCCTTGCAATTTTGTGAACAATTTAAAAGCGAATGTAACTTGTCCAAAGTGAATTCTGTGTCCATGGATAAGGTTAAGTATGAATTTCTAATTAATAAGGTTAAAAGCGTAAAATCAAAACCTAATAAGGAAGGAAAGATTATAGATTTTTGAAAAGGTACGATATTATTGAAGTAAATGGAATCACGAAATTAATATTACCAGTTACAGAAGAAAATAGTAGTAAGTATTTTGTATATGATGAAAAACTTTTTGAAGTGTTGAATGACGCTCATATTACTACTCGTCATGGTGGTCGCGACCGTATGGTAAAACATTTAAAAACTAAATACAAAAATATTACCTACAAAGATATATTGATTTATTTAAATATTTGTGAGCTTTGCTTGCAGAAGCAAAAGAGCCAGAAAAGGGGAAATAGTAGTAAAACCAATACTCTCTAAGGATTTGAATATTAAGGAACTTGATGCCAAGTTGATTTAATTGATTTTCAAGCGCAACCAGATTGTGATTATAAATTTATACTAGTATACCAAGATGACCTAACAAAATTGGTTGTAATTAGAGCGCTCAAGTCCAAGACGGCTGATGAGGTTTGTGAAAATATAATAGACACTTTTACATTGTTTGGGGCACCTTCAGTATTACAGTCTGATAATGGCCGGGAGTTTGTAAACAAAATTACGAATAAATTAGTTGATTTGTGGACTAATTTCAAAATTGTCCACGGTAAACCTAGGCACAGTCAAAGCCAAGGAAGTGTCGAAAGAGCTAGTTAAGACGTGGAAAACATGCTTACGACGTGGATACAAGAACATAAAACATCCCACTGGCGCCATGGTTTGAAATTCATTCAACTCATGAAAAATAGTGCATTACACAGTGGTATAAAAAGATCACCATACGAAGCGATGTTTGGTTGTCCACATAGGCATGGATTAGCTTCTTCGAACATACCTATTGAATCCTTATCTAACGTTGTATCTGAAGAGGGCCTTGAAGCTGTAATTAGGCAAATTAATGTTGGTGGTGAACATGAAACAGAAGAAACTCAGGTAGGAGAAGAAGAGAGCCCTGATGTGATGGAACAAGATGAGAGCCCCGATGTGATGGAATAAGATGAGTAGAACAAGAAAGTAGGCTAGAAGATACTTCACACAGCTTAACCGACCTTGACCAATCCACACTAGAAATAAAAAGACAAAGAGAGGAGGCATTCAACTGTTTAACAAACCAAGCAAAACGGATGAAACGTACATCAGACCAGTATCTACCACAGGTGGGTAAAGGTTGTACTTTACGAATTCCAGTTCCTGATGTAGACCGTGGAAGAGGAGATATCTGATCAGTTCTTGGTATTGTCTTGGACATAGTGGATGATACATTTTACCGACTTGGAACCAGAGAGCAGCTGTAGGCTAGGTAAGTTTTTATTCTAGGTAGAAACTAGATTTTGTGCTAGGTAAGGCCTTTTAAAATAACGAGATTGTTAGGGAAGTAAATAGACAGGGGATGGAAAGGGGTTAAAAATACAGCACAGCCACACCACATGCACATCCACACCACTAACATACCCACACCACATGCACACATATGCACACTCATACAACTACTGACCTTAATTAATCAATTTATCATCTACAGATAATTTCAATTTTGCATATCACAATTTAGTGCTTGTCCTACAAACATTATTAAAGAAAGTGAAGTACCACTAGACAAGACACTTTCTTTACGGAACATTGCAAAAGCGCTATCAACTGGAAGTGGCCAAGGATTCCTTAAGTGCACTTGCCAAACTTGCCGAAGTGTTTGTCAAACAAAAAAATGTGTCTGTAAGAAAAATAATGTACTTTGTAATTCTAAGTGTCATAATGCATTACCATGCTGTAGTAAATAAAATAAAATTATAAATGAAGATTTTAAATGTGTTAAAATGTTGTAGTATGTAGTTATACTCGTATAAGTCAACCTTAAATAAACTATGTTCTTGTTTATTCCGACAGTAGCTGCTAATTTATTCCTTTATTTTGTTTAGTGTTGGCACACCTTCCCTAAGCTGTAGTAGGGTAGATTGACATTCCGTAGGAACAGTCGACATTCACTAGTGGAAGTTGATTATGAATGATATTATAATATGAGTATTCAACTTTCACTAAAACGTTCAGTGAACGTCGACCGTAACTAGTCACGGTTAACCTTAACTGAAATTTCAACATTCACTTTGTAACTACCCGTGATTATTCCCCACTGTTGTGAGAGCTAATCAATTAACCTTCAGGACTTACATGTTCTTTATGCCTCACCTTGGATGTGTCAAATTACCACGAGACGGGTTTTAAATTAATTTATCCCTCTCTTTGTGTACATCCATTAGTAAACCTTGTTAATTCTATATAAATAAAAACACATGGAATAGTATCTGGTAATAATAATAATATTGTATTTTTATTCAAAAAATTTCTATAGTCTATTCAGTGTAACTATTAATATAATTTATAAATCTCAGGGTCGATTCTCTTCTCTTTGTTTATATATTTTTTAGGTTCTTTTGGCTGATATAAAGGTTCAGTAATTATAAAGGAAAAACAAGTATAGAAAGTACAATACTTTACAAACAATAATAATAATGAATAATATAAATTAAGTATTAATTATAAGAATATATATACGTTACACAATGTTATTAGTTCAGTTTGGTTTCACACAGCCTTTTGGTATCCGTGATGGAAAATTCCAATATCAGTTTGTTTATGTTGTCCAGATGACGGAATCCATTTCTTTTGGTGTTCAATATATGTTTATTTTCTCCTTTCCGTTGTCCGAAGCCTTATGGTGGAATATTAGGATTGAAGTCCAGTGTCCTGTTATTAAGTTGATCCAAGTGTAGTTATTCCTTCTGGTTGTTGGATCAGTAATGTTTTAAAGGTAATTTGTTTATGATATTTCTTTATCTGCTCCAATTTTATATTCTGTTATAGTTTGATATAAGGTTTTTTTACTTTCTATTATATTATTTTTTAATGATATTCATATGTTTTGTATAAATAATTAGCTTGTTTTCAGAATTTACACTCAACTGTACTTCTTGGCTTATTATTTTTTAATAATCATCAACAACATTCTTTTTCTCTCTTTTGGTTTCCTGGATACACATAAATACTCTGGTCATATCTGTTCAAATTGAGATTTAGTTGTCATAGGATATTATTTTTATATAATACATTATTTTACCTTCTACATACAAGTTGCTTTTTAGTTATTACATCATAATACTTAATACAATTTACATATTATTTTATCTGAAAAAACTATGAACAATTTTAATATCAAATATTATAGTTATTTGAAATTTGACAAATATTTTTGAATAATTTATTATTTACTGAACATAATCATCTAGGCCTATGTTGACTGATTATATTTTTATATTGGAAGACTCATAATCGATCCTGCTTACACTTGTTTTATATTAATTAATTTCTTTAAATATAAACAAACTATTAATTAACAATTATATTTTAATTACTATAATTCCCTTCAGGGCTTAACTGAATGCACACTTTTAAACCATTGTCTGTGTGATTAATATCTATTAAACTTATATATCTCAACACTAATAAAGAAAAAACTAAATGTTAATGCCAGTATCTTCTGCTACTATGGATTAGTAATTCATTTCATTAAATAATTGTTTATAATTACTATCCACTCACAGTTATTCTTAATTGACTACCACTGTATCTCACATCCTCTTACCAATTAATTACACTTGTTTATATTACATTTGTAGCACATCTTAATTACATTTTACATTTATTTCTAAATTTGTATTGTACTTTATATGACTTTCTAATTGATTCACTCATTACTCATTAAATTTATTATCATTATTTATTTGTTTATGGACTACTCCGAATCTAACTGGGTACTGTCTATATAGTATAGTAATCTGTCATAGTAATATCTGTTGTAGGACTTTTGGTTTGTTAATAGGTTCACACTTTTATTTATTATTATTTCTCCCTTCAAATTATTTTGATTTCGATTTGTTTAGATAACTTGTTGTTATTGCTTGCTGATGTCTTCAACAGTTGAAGTATATGATATTATGGTATTAATATTGCTTGGTGATAAGATTGACATTTATTAAACAAATTCTTCATTATTATAGGCAAATTGAAACCTACCTTTCTTATCGATACCAATTATTTCTTCTTTATCTCTGGAGTTTATTTATTTGTATTGGTGGCTTTAACGAATTGTAATTCTTGAGTTTTCTCTTGGTTCATTGTGTATTCTATTTATATATTCCATTCTTTTATTCGCATTGATTCCATACTAATGTTAAATGATTCCCCCTATATTAATATGGTATTATGAATGAATATCGGCGTTGAGTGGTCCTTTTACGTCCAATTGCTCATCCGAACATTCACATACCTGGTACAGTGCACATTGGCTGCTGCCCATAAAATAATTCTAAAGTGGCGCCTTAGCTTTCTCACTCTATAAATAAAATAATTATAAATCTTATCATTATACACATCATTGGAATCTTTTATGTTCTGAATATTTTTCTTATTCTACATTGCCTTCCAATAACTCCATTTATTTATTATATTCAATACTACTGTTGGTTTATTTTCTTAAGTATATTTCTTTCTCTTTTATATAACTTCACTTCAGAATTCAATGATTTATTAGCCTTAATGTCATTCACCTTTGTTATTCAGTACCTCTTGCAATATAGTAGTTTTAATTATCCTTCTATTATTTTATCTCTTTTTATACTGCAACTCTTCTTCAGCAAGTTCATTTTCTAATTAGTTTATTAAATTTCTCTTAGGCTTTTGTCATTAATATTGTGCTCCATTATTATTATTATATTACTATACATATTATTTATGCTTGATTTAAATAGACGCGCTTATTTCTTTTAGAATTTTGGTGTCGTTACAACTGTAACATATAAACCGAACAAGACTAGACGGGATGTGTAGACCCTTTAAACTACACACCACAGGGTGTTTAGTCCCTTTAAACTACATCTTAGGACGTGTAGTCCCTTCAAGCTACACCGATAAGGCCAACCAAAGCTGTGGGTGTGCAAGCACGAAATGGAGGTTCACCGCCAATGGTAGATCCCCCTGACCGGGAGTGCCGGATCTCGGAACGTGTCGTCCAGTTTAATGTAACTTACCTTGTTACAAAAAGAGGCTTGTTCAAGAAAAATCCCCCATCTCTTCGTGTTCAGTCTTCCACGAACTCTACTTTTCTGTTTGTCTTGCATTCCAAATATTTTTAATTGCCAGTCACCATCACCTTCATCAGCTTTATCCGCTAGCATTTTTCTGCTGATCTAACCTTTGTTTCTTCCGAATATTCTCGCATTTTATTCATTCTTCGCACTTTTATAAGTCTTCTAACAAATTTCATTTTAGCTGCTTGGTCTCTCTCTCTCTCTCTCCTTGTCTCTCCCCACTTCTCTCTCTCTCTCTCTATCTCTCCCACGCACGTCTTCTCACTCTCACTTTGTTTATTTCTATCTGCTTATCTACCTCTTTTTCTCTGTCTTCTCGATGAGATTCAGTTCTTCTTCCTCTTATATAGTAGGCCTACTAATGGAAGCTACATCGGTTTCTAAACTGAAATCTTTTTTGTCATGGATATCTCCTCACTGCCAAGCAAGTATTTTCCCGCAGTAAACAATAGCTCCCGTTAGCTACCTGGTTCTTTTATTTAGCTGGTGTATTATTGTTTTTTGTTTTTACTAATTTCAAGCTCCAGGTATTATTATTGTTATTTTCCATCAATTATTATGTTCTATGCATTTACAATTTCATTTTTTTATATTTGTTTATTGCCTACGAAACCGATTGCCACGGCTTCTGGTTTTTATATTTACGAAGGAGTTTCGTGTCGCAAACGTCTCTGTCAGATGTTTTCTATACTAGTCTTTATCAAGTACTAATTTGGCAAGAACATTAAAAACTTTTATAACCGTCCCAACAAGGCATCAAAATTTCCCAGTAATATGAGGGTAACGCCACACACGGACCCCGTATAGGATTATTGTTAGAGAAAATGCAGTATTTTAGTGCATACCAAAGGCATAAGCACACTCAGCATAAAGTATCCGATGGTTAAATTTACCTGTCAAATTCCACAAACTGTCAATTATACTGTTACGCAACGGCACATTCTCGAACAATGCAGTGTGTCATTCTACGTGTTTCCCGGCTATCCTGACATAGGCCAGCTGTAATGTTTGTGTGCGTACATATTGCTTTTGTGAGAAAATACAATTAGCCTACGTGACACTTATCACGCATCAACAATCGAGGCTGTTCCAGACCTCACCGGTCCGCGCACACGTCGTTCAAGACCAGACGCGACACTGTTTCTAGTGGAAAGAGGCAGATTATTCTGGCATCTCAGCGGGGTATAAATATAAGCATCTAGCGACGTTCATTTGAGTTTACGTGGGGCGATTTGTGAGTTTAAGTGGCGATTTTTTCAAATGAGTTTCGAAGTATTGTGGCGAAGCGTTATTGTGTTATAATTGTGCGGGACTTTATTAGTTGACACTATTATTGCGTGTGGACAAATTTAACTGAATTATTGCACCAGTATAATCTTGTTGAATAACTTGTTGATTTCAAACTGTTAATTGTGATTTACTAAAACTGGTGATTAGTGACTTAATAAGTGTCTTTATTTTGTTTTCCACTGTACCATACGATAATCAGTGAGACCGTCGTAACAATATTTTATTGATTTTACCAAATAGTCAGGTTTTAAAATGTATTTGGTTTAAATTGTAAGTGTTTGTACATTTTTCTGTTCAAGATATGTAATGATTTTATGAATGTATATCAAATATATCTCTCCGCGTCGATCTGTTTGCTACCTTAGTTTCTGTATGATAGCCGAGACAATAAATACGAACTCTTACTTCAGCCGGCTATAGTGACAAAACTTATCATATTACTTAATACTGACAAAAGAACTGTATGTGGGTACTATTTGGAACCAAAAAACATAAAGAAACGGTGATAAATTGTTAAAGTCGTATTAAGTAAAGAAAAAAGAGAAATTTGGGCAATGTATCATATATACAGGACTATAAAATTCGTTTTCGCTCTGGAAAAGATAAATATAAACCTAATAAAATGACATGTTTTGTGGATTTTTTCTGCTGCGTTATTCTAGGTTTTTATTTGTTTGCTTAGGCCTACATTTACGAGAACGTTTCCGTGCGAGGAGTCTGTACGTGTGAATGCGTGTATATGTGTGGCGAGGGTGTGGTGTATCTCAGTATTACATTTGGATTTCATTTTATTGCAGGGTACGAGATTTTCGTCTTTCCATACACACATGCGACAGCCAACCCATTTTTATAATAAGACTTGTAACTAAATTTTCGTGTAAAGGAAATACTGTATTTTTCTTTTAATTTAATACAAATTGATTTCGCGCGCGCGCGCAAGGTTACAACAGCAATAATAATAATGATAATAGTTATAGTAGATAGCGTATTTTAATATTATAATTGACAATAATTGTCAATTATTATACCTATTCAAAATTTTGTTTCAGAAACCACCATCGTTAATATTGCATACAACATTTCGACCGTGAACAAATTGTAATCCTTTGCGCCAGAGTTAATAACATTAAGTGGTCCAGGAAACTATCTAACATTGAACACATATGTCGGGTAAAAATTTAACATAAATTCCCGAAATAACCATATGCAGACTTGAGATAAAATATGCTAATTATGAGCGACATATCTGCCAATATGTTGGTATGGTTAAGACTGGGGGATTCAACATTCCGGTCAGTAAAATTGTAACTAACACACGATCGAACGCGTGAAAATTATTATCGACGTATGTTGAACTGAAAATTTTAAAAAGGGATAGTCCTGCACTTAGCAATTATTTATTGTAAACATATTCTGGGCATAGCAGAACCTGCTATTCTTCCTTCTACTGAGCCCAGATATTTGCTTATTATAAAAAGACCTTTTTTACAGTTATATTTTTTTTATTATTATTTTATCTTCTAATATTGGATTGAAATAAAAAAATTCGTTGTAATATTTTTCTGATTAGTTTGTAACATTTCTTAATTTTTACGTAATCTATAGGAAACGAGGGTTTGAGAAAGTTCGTTGTCGAACCAATAACTTAAAATAATAATGTTAATAGGAATAATAATAAACAAAAATATCTTCAGCGAAGATGAACAATTACTAGCAGTGGGGTAGCTACAAACTAAAAAGCCACCAGGGTCCGACGGCATATCTGTAGAAGTGCTGAAGGCTGTGGGGCGGACACACTCGTATTTATTGCTGCACCTGTTGAATATTTGCCTTATTAAAGCAGGAGTTTTCTGTTCGCGTTGGAAAAGGGCAAGACTGGTTCCTATCAGCAAAGCCAAAGAGGGTGACAATTTCCCGGTATCTTCAGGCCTTTGTAAATGATGTTCACTGCCGGGAAAGTACTAGATAAATTGTTAAAAGCTCGTTTCTTGAAGGTTATAAAGAGCTGCCGAGATTTATCCAATATACAGTATGGTTTTCGGAAAGGCAGGTTTACAGTAGACTCAACTGTTACATTTTACTCAAAGCCGAAAGGGCAATCGAACGAGGAAACCAATAGACCTATGCGTGATTGAACTTCTCGCGTCGAATAGCTTGCCTATTATTTAAGCTGGACGTCAATACGCGTTTAACTCAGGGAAGTGGAGTGATATGTTTGACGATTTGGAACATACGTTTCGGACACCCAAATACCCATTGCGGATGATTAGACATTACGCAAGTGATATGACATTACTTTATAATACTGTAGCAGGATGCCGAATTAAAGAGGTCACAGCGGAGGCTGCTGAGTGATCGATTAGTCTGCCGGAATTGTGGGATGCTTTGTATGATGGCATTTTTCTAATGGACTTGCCTCAAAATCCCGGAGTGGGTCCATGCCATGGAAAAAAAGGGTTTGCGATTTTGGTGGCTGCGAGTCCCACACACAGTAGGAGTGCGGACCTTCCTACGGTGAACGTTAATTTACCATAGTTTCCCTCGTAAAAAGTAATAATAAAATGCCTATATGTTGTTTACCTATAGTAAAATGCAGCCTACAATATCCACCAAGAAAAATATAGTATCATCTTTTCATTATTTTAGGGCTTTATCAGTTTCGGTAATATTAAAGAGTAAAGCGAGAGCTAGATAAATAGGTGGAGAGAGAGAGAGTGAGCGAGTGAGTGAGAGGGGGGAGGGAGACATTTGAGCACGCAGACAGAGCCAGATGGTGTGGGCAGTTTTATGTACGGATAACGTTTCATTACAGAATAGATTTTTTTCTTTTCAGGCACACATGTGGCAACCAATCCCTCTACGCAGTATAAATGGCTTCTCTTCTTTCCACGTTAAACTGAAAACCTATAAATCTGCGTCGTTGTTGTTATTATAAATATACTTTCACCTTTACAGTTTACATCTTGAAGGGTCTTAAGAACAACGTAACGTTATGTTAAAGTACAGAGAGAAATATCTCTGTGCAGTGCTAGTACTCAACTGACACTTTTGGTCTCTCAGTTCAAAGAAACATTAGGTGAATTTAAATACATTCAAAACTTTTTTCTTCACATTCACTAAACAAATGAAGGCAACTGTTTGTTATGCCGATAGTTTGATGTTAGGTTTCAAGAAAGTCAACATCATAATCAGCTCAAAGAAATAATGAATTATATTATGCTAGCAAGAAGATAAGTAATTTGATTAGACACCGTTAATTAATAAACTAACAAGACTACACATTACAAAACTAATAAAAATGTTACATTATGTTAGGTATAATTCGTACAATTAACTTCAGATGATTAATTAGGTGAATGAACAATGTCCTGTCGTGGGTACATAACACCTGTTACCGGTTGTGATAGGCCTAAAACTTAACCTAAAAAGGTATTCGAATTTTTTCTTGTACCAAGTGTTCTTTTTAGAGCATCTTCTATCATTCGCTGGGAGAAGAAGAGGGTCCAGGTTCAACGGGATCTTACTTTCATTATACTTACACAGAATAAATCAGAACACAAATAATCACATTAAAAATAACAAATACAAACAGAGAAACACATGACTAAACGAACAAAACACAAATGGGTACATAGTATCTCCTGCACGTTAGTTCTGAAAACGAACGTAGCTGTTAACTGAGCGTTTTGCCGGTTTATACACCGGCAAAACTTTGGGGGGACGAATGTGTCTCCCCTTCCGCTCCGCAGTTTGTACGGTGACAACTACTACGAAGTCAATCACCGTACGCAGTAAAACATTGCCGATGTCTGAGCCGCCAACATAAGACGGTGCAAGCGTCCAACATTTCGAAAGCAATGCCACGCTTTTCTTTAAGTTTCCCTATTAATATTGTTCGG